>VUQR01009102.1:0-14666 GCA_015108515.1 Hemichromis elongatus | reverse complement strand
GGAAGTGACGGCCTTCTTTTCTTGTATGGTGAGGTTAGACGGAGGGACTTTGGCACTGGAGAGGGTGGCTGAAACCTTCATCCTAATTTGCTCTGCTTCTGATTGTGTTAATTTATTAATCCGTATGGCAGTTTCTGTGGCTGTGATAAGATCCACTATGGGCAACTATTGAGGAGAAATGGCAAAATTGAGTCCTTTGGCTAATACTTCCTTTTCGAGTTCAGTGAGAATCCGGTCAGAAAGGTTCTTTACCCATTTTAAGTGACTGTCCTCAGGTGAGTGTTCTTCTCCGAATTGCGTAAATCCTGACTGAGGAGTGAATGTTTTAGATACCAATGTCTGGAATTTCCTGCGCTGTCTTTCTTTACCTTTAGTGTGTTGGGCCTGCTGCGCCTTGTCCACAAACTTATAAACCTCTTCTAAAATAGGAGAGGGTAGGAGGGTTTCCAGTTGTTGCAGAGTCTGGCTGATCTTGGACCTGTGTAATCCTTTCACTTAGAAGCTGGTTTTGTGCTCTCCCCAGGATCAACTCTGCTCTGTGTCCTCTGACCGTGGATCCAAGGCGCAAATTCTTGGGAACAACTTTGCTTTGTCTGCATCTCAAGTTGAAGCGGAGATGGTTCCTCAGTCAGGACTTACACAATTCGGAGAAGAACACTCACCTGAGGACAGTCACTTAAAATGGGTGAAGAACCTTTCTGACCGGATTCTCACTACTTACATTTTAAAAACAGACTTGACCCTAAATGAAGGGAACAATAACATATAATACAACCCTTCTGCGGCTACACATAATTTACGCATTATATATACCCTTTTACTTATGGGCTAAATTGGTTATTGTTACTGCATGTGGTTGTGGTCATAAATTAAAAAGTATATAGAGTTATATTAAGTGCAACTAATATATTATAAACATATTCATTACAAGTACACTTCTTTTTTAGTAGTACTTAAAGGTGACTACAAAAACTGTACTAATTTAAAGTTAAATTGAAATTGATAATTAGTGCATTGACATAGCATACTGGAAACAAGTTTAAGCCCAAGTTTCACTGAGTTTTCATTCTCAGCAGCATTAGAAGAGCTTTTATCAATATCATAATATTTATTCAATATTTATTTGAGGTTTAATCCTAAACTATTTATGTACCAAGACTTCTTCATAATCCAGTTGCACAGCACCTCTTGATCAGCAACAGCACAGATTTTTTTATAAAACACACAATAGAAAACAATTCAGACTCATTAAATCAAGATGATTTTAGAAAAGACACACTGACTGATTTACATTCACATGTATATAAATTCTGAGAGTTTTAATATGTTCATATTTATGTTATCAATCAGTACAAAGGTGAAAGAGTTGCTTTATATTTCACAGTAACAGTCTATTCTTGAAAGAAATAATGACCACACATCATCAGTCGAGTCACATAGATTACAAAATCCTTAAAGTTCACACAGCCATTTGGGTTTTCATCCAGCTCTTTCAAGATGCTCTTGTATTGTTCCTTATCCTTGCAGTTCTGAAAATCAATTATGGAACAAGGAAGACAAGACTGATAAGTATATTTTTTTTAACATCATGATTTGATTTGGATTCATGATTTGATTTATGTTGGATATACAAAGAAGATGAGTTGTACCCTCTTCCAATTATCCAGCTCTTCTTTCAGGGTTGTCTTCAGGTGTTTTTTCTTCATTGGTTTGTTCCATGCGCTTCTCAGTTTAAATACGTTAAGAACTTCTTCCATGGCTTCTTCCAGTTTGCTCATTTGTGTTTCGATGACAAATGTCCTACTGAAAAAGTCCAAGGGAAGTGAGGTTAGACACATTTGAATGTGCCTGTGTTCAAATGCATACAGTGAACTTAAAATTTACAATGCTCGAAGTATAACTTCTATTTGTAACTGAATCCAAAAATCATTTACATTAAATTCAATTTAAGCCATATTTTATTCTGAGGATATCCACAAGGCACATAAATAATACCACATGTTCAACAATGTTGTTAAAAAAAACTTTTAAAAAAGTAAGAAAAGCAAAACAGAATGAGAGTGAATGATAGTTTCAGTATTATTGGTTTACACCTAAACAACATTCTGTAATTTTGTTCTGTATATTATTGAAGCTAAACTGTTCTTCATAATGAATTCAGCTTACTGGCTGAATAGAGAAGTAATCCTCATTCCCAGTGATATAAGCCTTATTGAGCATGACTGAATGTTAGCTTTTAAAACTTTTAATTAGTAAACTGTTGATCTAGTGTGGCATGTATTATCTCAAAATGATGTACTCACCTCTGTAAAGATGTTGAGGAAAATCAAAGGATCTGAAGAAATAATGTTCATGGCCATCTCACTGTTTTTATAGAGGGACATAAGAATGAGGCTCGTCCTTTTGGGAGTGGCTGTAACTGTCATCATCATCAGATGTCAGTGTCATATTTCAAGGTTTCATACTGTAATCTGTATATTGCATTTTAATCAGTTCTTTTTAGACACATAAAGACATTTTCAAGTCTGATCTGTCTTTCTTTTCTTTCATATAAAGCATTACTTTCTGTTTGATGTGTCTTTGTCATTTGTTAGTTTTTTTCTCTCTTTGTAAATAGCATGCAGGAGAAGTTTTAATATTCAAAATAACAAATCAGAGTCAAATGAAAAGACACATTTAATAGTAATAATAATCATGATTATTAGGACTTAAACGTACTGAATGATAATTTGAATTGAAACTTAAGACAGCCTGGTAAAGTAATAATTCAACAATAATAAAATATTTTTTGTTTATACTTTTTTCACATTTGTATTATTCTATTATTTTCTTTTACTTACTGTATAAATACAAACAATAACATGTTGCAGTGATCTGCAGTGACTTTTTTTGAAACTCATGTATGAATATTCTGTTTCAATCATCTGGACCAATCTATCTGTTTCAAATCTATTTCAGTTTTATGTATATAGAGCCAAATCACAATATGGCTAAATATTGTAAGGTAAAGACCCTACAATTATATGGAGAAACCCTAACAATCAGATGACAGTGAGAAACATTTTTTAACTGGAAGAAACCTCCAACAGAACAAGTCTTAGGCAGGGGCAGCCATCTGCTGTTTGGGACTGTTTGGGAGTTGGGGGAGGGAGCCAAGCCAAAGACATGCTGTGGAAGGAATGGTGGAAGAGAGCCAAAGATGACTAATAACTCATAATTCAGTGCAGAGTAGTGCAGAATGTATGAAAGAAGAAGACCATAGTAAACCCCCCAGCAGCAAAAGTCTGTTGCAGCATTACTAAGGGTTATGTTGCAATCTCAACTTTATTTTAAACAGGATCATCTGACCTGCTTCCTGTTCTTTCTTTCCTGCTCTTTATAAAGAAGTCCCATTTATTACTTATTACACCCCTCTGAAAACCCCTTCAAGCTTTTAATATTTCAATACTTTCATTTATCACTAGACCTAAATATCTCTAAAGCTTCTAAAAATAAAACCACAATGTTATTATAACTTACTGGCATAATATGCAGAACGTGGAAATCCTGAAGTTAAAATGGGACATGCGAGGTTACTAATGACCAATCAAAGATCCTGTGGGATTTTCAGATACAGACGGAAAAACTCGTGATAGATAACAAACCACACATGGACAAGAAGGCTGTAGTGATAGATGCAGCTCAACCAAGTGAAAGTAACATCAGGGAAAAGGAACATGATAAGCTGTAAAAATATCAGGGCTGTGAGAGGAGAAGAGAAACGATGTGGAGGGCGAAGGCATCAATGGCCCCTGTGGTAATCTTAGCAGTGACCCCCAACACAAACAAACAACACACAACACAACACATCTGGACCTGTGTACAACTTCTCCTACTTCCATTGACTGAGTGACTTTGATGATCTTTAAAGATGAACAATAACCTGACAGGTTGTTTAATCAAGAAAGCCATCTATATTTTTGCACTAATTTCTTTTTCTAGGTCATTGTGCAAGAGATAATCAACTAATGGGCTTAACAGTAAAGCAGCAAGCTCTTCTCGAAATAAAAATTCCCCAAACTTAAGTGTACACAGCTGTTTTTGTAAAGCAATTATTGTTATTCCAAAACATTCCAAAGACATGTTTAGGTCAAAGTCACATTTATTACAACGGTTTTATGCAACACATTCTCAGTTCCCCTCAAGACACCCATAAAGCACATAATCTCAACAATGTGTTGTTCTTCTATAAAGCTCTTGGTCTGTACAATGTAAGACTGCTGCTCTGGCTCTCATTTTGTGATGTGGTTTGTATTCATATGTGGTCTTAGCATTGCTCCTAAATCAGTTTTGTTTGTAGAAACTCCATAAGTGGAGTTGTACTCCACCTCTTAGGCTTACAGCAAGAGACACACTGGTTTCACCATTTGTCTTCCTACAGTTTTCCTACATGTACCAGAACTAATATATTCAGTGACATCTGATTTTCTATTGTAGACTGTGTGATGAAGTTTCTGTTATTTATTTGATCAACTCAAAACTTAAGTCATAATAAGACTTGACAGTACAGGACAATAGAATACAGTTAATGCCTACATTGCAACTTTGTAACTTTGTTATTTTCTGACCAGATGTCAGGGTTATTGTGCCAGCGTTTGCCAATACACTCTCACCCTTAGGCATGAAAGCACATAACCACAAGCAGATGTTCTGCTTGTAACCAAGCTCAGAATCAGTCTCCTGCTCTGAGATCAGTTTGGTTCTCATTTGTGTTGGGCAACCTGTTTAAATGTGACCTTAACTGTGGTCCTAAATCAGTGCCTTGTATGTAGAAACTCCATTTGTGGACTCATACTCCACCTCCATGTTGGAGACACACTGATCTCAAACCTCATAAAGCTTTGCTTAACTATCCAGGACAGTTTTCGAGGTTACTAAGAGCCATGAAGCATTTGTTTTTGGTGGTTTGGGGTTTGCTGTCTCTTCAGTGGGTACACAGCAGGAGCGATGACAGGACAAACTGCAAGCCAGTTACAGCCAGCTTTTGTCAAGGTGTGGGGTACACCACTACCCTTTATCCAACGGGAGTCCAAGGCTACACCCTGCATCAAATTGGTCAGATCGTGCAGACTGCTTGTTCACCGCATGTTGCCAAACTTATGTGTCGTGTTGTTGTGCCTGAATGCAGCTCAGAGGATGATAGCAGGTTGAAACCATGCCGAGCTCTCTGTGCACAAGTCAAGACAGACTGTGAATCCACCCTCAAAGCAAAGAGGTTGTTCTGGCCTATAAGGCTCCGATGTGAAACTTTACCTGAGAGCAACTGTGTAGGGGTGAGTATAAAATGATAAGATTGTAACGTCTTGCACTGTCTGGCTAACTTAACACAATATACCTGGTTGATCCAATTAGGCAACAAATTATCAAAAACTGCAACCAAATTAATTCTACATCAGCTCAACCATCACAATTATTTTTTTTTACTAATCAACTTTTAGCATCAATATCATTGGATATTCAAAAGCAAAACTGCACCATGCACGTGTTGTGTAATAGACTAACATTCTTTGCTACTGAAGATTTTTTACCTTTTTTTCCCCCAATAATTAACTGGGAAAAAGTGCGTTTTGGTTAATGTTTCAGGCATCACCTCACATGTGTAATAGAAAACAAGTCAAAGCATATGAAAGGTCTCATTTTCACCCAATAATTAATGGATTGCTTCACAATTTATTGTTGCATTTGATGTTAATTCACTGTATTGTCCTCATCTCCTGGCAAATATTCAGCTCATTTGTTTGTGTTTTTTACAATTTGTGAATTCACACAGACATTACACAAGTACACAAAAATGAAAATGTAATGTCTCTTTAAGACTCTTCATTTCCTCACATTTTATGTATAAAACCAAGCACACCAATACCAAAAGCAACTGCTTGAAACATACATGTCTTTATACTCCCATTAACATTAAAAATATAAACTGAAAGATTTATGTTTCTGTTCATGCAGGCATCATCAGTCATCAGTGTTACTCAGACACCCCCTTCAGCATGTCAGCCAATCACAGTTCCCTTCTGCAAAGACATGCCTTACAAAGAAACTGTGCTGCCCAGGCGGGAAACCCAAGACAATATAGCCTTAACAATAAACCGATTTAATCCACTTGTGACAGCAGGTTGCTCCCCTCATCTGAAGCCATTCTTATGCTCTGTCTACGTTCCTGAGTGCGTGTCAGGAAAACCTCGTCCACCTTGCAGAACGCTCTGTGAGCATGCAAGGTCCAGCTGTGGAGCACAGATGAGAAGTTTAAGTTTCGAGTGGCCCGAAGCTCTCAGGTGTGAAGCATTTACCACAGAGTCCTGTGAACATGTAAGTAATATGAAGATAAACAATATTCCTAAAGACTTTTATACACTGTGATTAAAACACTGACTATTTCACTTGCCTTTCAAATAGTAAGTGCTGGTTAATAACAATAAATAATAATAAATTCATCCATCCATTATCTTCCATTTATCCAATGTGGCAGGGGGGAGTAGACCCTGGACAGGTTGTTGCAGGGCTCACACAAAGAGACAGACATCCATTCACACTCACATTGACACCTTTGGCCAGTTTAGAATAAATTATCAACAATTACATTTCTCCTCTACAACAGTCAACTTGTATATATAGATATAGATAGATAGATAGATAGATAGATAGATAGATAGATAGATAGATAGATAGATAGATAGATAGATAGATAGATAGATACACACTTTGAACCTGAATTCCTCTTACTGTGACATTGCTAGCCACTGCTCTACTGTGCTTCCCAGCATTGTTAACATTTAACTGATTTATGTTTTTGTTCATTTAGGCTCCAGTCATCAGTGTTAATCATGCAACCTCTGCAACATGTCAGCCAATCACCATTCCTCTCTGCAAAGACCTGCATTACACAGAAACTGTGCTGCCTGAGCACGAAACCCAAGATAATATAGCCCTGAAGATAAGTCAGTTTCATCCACTTGTTAAAGTGGGGTGCTCCTCCCATTTAAAGCTGCTATTGTGCTCTATTTTTGTTCCTGAGTGTGTGTCAGGGAGACCTCGTCCTCCCTGCAGAACTCTCTGTGAGAAAGCAAAGTCCAGCTGTGAGCCACTGATGAACAAGTTTGGCTTAGCATGGCCTGAAGAACTGAGGTGTACAACATTTACTACAGAGTCCTGTGAGCATGTAAGTCTGAGAAAACACTCTAACACTGGTGTGTCGTGTTTGAACCAGACCAGTAAAATCCAATGCACTATAATAACCAGGAATACATTCTGAGATCATTAAATTTGATAAACAGCTAAGATTTTTATTAAAAAAAACTAAAGGTATAAGAGCAAATAAGACACAGGGTACATCACATTGTTAAACATTTGCAAGGCAACAGAGGCTACTATTTCTCATGAAATTATTTCTTGTTTAAGAAGTGATTTGTTTACAAAACAGATCATAAAAAGCCCTTAAATGCTTGAAGAAGAAAAAATTGCAAATTCAACAGATTATTTTAGTTTTTCCCTGTTTACTACATAAAAATATCCATTTGTCCATTTTTATGATTCAACCAATCTACTGAGATTTTAAAAAAAAAATATTTTAATACTTTTTCATACTTTTTAAATTTCATCTTTACGGCTACAGAGTATAAAAAAAAAAATTTGATTGTAGATTTGTACAAATAAATGTCACAGTAAAAGCAAAAAACCCCCAAAAAATGTCAAACCTAAGGAGCCCCGGTTTCAGAGGAACACACAACAAAAACAGATTTACTTTGACCTTAAAGGCAGAGTTTTTATCATCACAAGCAGGAGTGAGTTACAACAGCACATGATTACCTTTTGTGGTGTCTTGTTCTGTTGATGTGTTTATTTTTTTCTGCCACCATATTGACATATATTATATTTACACGTCTATGTATAATTCAGTATTTAACACTTTTCAGAAAGTTTGATTTTTGTGGCGCAAACTTTATGTAAAGACCACGCTTTACTATAAAGTTATTATCACTATAAAAGAAAGAAATGCATCCCACGCTGACAGTGTGTACTTGTCTCTCCAGTATGGAGTGAGCAGCAGCGGTGGGATCTGTGAGCCAATCACCATACCAATGTGCCAGGGTCTGTCCTACAACCAGACCCTCATTCCAAATCTTCTCGGACACACAAGCCAAAGAGAAGCATTCACGAAGATGTCCTTCTTCAACTCCATGGTGCAAAACGTGTGCTCGGTGGACATACGTGTCTTCCTGTGTCGGGTTTATGCCCCTCAGTGTGAGGCAGGGCAAGCGCAGTGGCCCTGCAGGTCATTCTGTGAGAAAGCCAGACGGGACTGTGAGGGACTGATGTCCAGTTTTGGCATTTCGTGGCCAGAAGAGCTGCAGTGCAGCTCATTCCCAGTGGAAATGTGCCTATCGGTAAGTAATTGACAATTTGTTGATAACAAACCAATATTAACGATTTAATTTAATCAAGTAAAGGAAGATATTTTTATTTTTCACAGTTATTTACCTTTACTTGACATCTTATATTTCTTTTTCTTTCACAGGAAGAAAAAAGGCCTAAGGTATTTCAGTTATTCAAAAATTTCAAGTAAATTTGATAACTTTTACTCATTTCTTCTTTTGTAAGTGAACAACTCAGTGGGCTGTGTGGCTAATAACAAAGTTTTAACCTGCCAGTGCTGATTTCAATTTGGTTTTGCATGTCAGTAAGCACAGATAGGCGGGAATCCCATGATGTCATCACTGCTGCTTTAGTGACTTCTAGTGGCTGAAGGGAGCTCATCACCAAAGGCATCAATACTGTCTGTTTGTTTAACCTGAGTCAAAATAGACATAAATGTGACTGCGCATGAGAAATAAATAATTTATAATTAATAAGAAAATTTGATAAATTAAAAAAAAAAAAAAATTAATTTAATTACCAAACATGTTAGCTATTACAAAGGCTTATAAAAGTTCACAGGATTCAAACTTCATCATCTCTGATACCGGAATGTTTTATGATGAGGGGAAAATGTTTTAGTATTTCTAAATATTAACAGATGTTTACAGTACAGCTTTAGAGAGTGCCTCTTATTGATTTCTATCCATCAAGGGGGGTTAATGATTCAGTGTGTATGACTAATACAAACAAACTTTGACTCATTATGTAGATCATAGTGGTTTAAAAACAAAAATTTCAAAACAAATCCATGCAGTACATTCAACTGACACAAAAGGCACTGCGAGCTGCTTTATAACTGAGAATGTGGTGTACATACACATACCGCATCTTTGGGATTTTATTATTCAGTAATGCTGTGATGGTAATGGTATAATACTGCAAATTTCCATTACATCAATCATTTTTTGTCCTTGTTTGCAGATGGTGATCGCTGAAGATGTTGTTGCTAAACTGGAGGCTGGTGGCTATTCTGTTCATGGGAAAGGTTTGCTTCATTTCCAACACCATCAGTGTTGATATTAATTGAAAAAGAATATTTAAAATGCATGTTTGTTTGTTTAATTTTAAAATCTAGCACTTACTCTCAGTACTGCTCGCCTGCTGCTGACTCTCATGGATGTATCCTTTTTTTGTGGCAGTTATCACACGTCAGTAGACCCAGAACTACTGATTCTACCAAATAGTTTAACGCTTAAAGAAATAAGAAGAAAATCATTTGTGGAGGGAGAGCCTTCTTATTTTTAATGGCAAAGGAAGTAAAGGCTTGTGGGTAGTGTAACAGTTAAAGCCATGCCAACATGATGCATCGAAAACATTACTATGGAAACCTCCCGTGTTATAAAATCATCCATTAGAGGCATATGTTTCCATTTAGTGCAATTATGTGTTTAGCTATGTATATTGCATGCTTCATGCTCTTTAACCAGCACTTACAGGCAGACCAATCTGGAGACCTGGATGTGGTGGAGTTCTTCAAACTGGAGCGTTTTGTGGGCGATATTAGGAGAGAATATGTGGACAGCTATGGGAGCAGGGATCAACCCTCTGTTACTGAGAACCAAATGAAAAAGGCTTTGGTTGCCCATGGTATGACATTACTTCTTTAAATGTACAGTAAAAATACATCCATTGACATCTATTATTTGTCCTTCTTCATAACTCTGCAGGTAAATCAAGAAAATATACAGATATTCCTGATATCATAGTTGCACACTCAGCTGTGGCGTACAGTACACACTGTACACAAAAATAATCAGGGAGATTTCACTCATTATTGCCTCTGCTGTGCAGAATTTCAGTTGGATGATGAAACCTTCAGAGTTCTGTGGCAGGAATATCGCTCAGAGGGTGGGATCGACTATGATAAATATGTGGCAGCCCTGACCAAACTTCAGATCCTCAAAGGTAACTACAACTGTTACACAGTACACTGACTTTAAGGAATGTGTTCCAGTGCAAGTTGAAAGTTTTAAATATATAATTCCTGTCTTAGATCGTTTTAAGGCCCATCTGCTGAACTTGCCCTGTGACTGTCAAGTGGCCAGTTTCACCATGAACCAGGTGGGTTTTCATGTTTTAAATAAAACCCTCTCATTTAATCTAGCAAGTTTTTACATGTTCACCTATATGTAAACCTACAGAAAAATGTAGAACATATTACTAACAACAAGTAAGTGTGTTAGTATACATTATGTATGTATAAATCCAAAGCAGGCCAAAAGACAAAATATATAGACTAAAATACAATACAGTATTTAACAAGTTGCAGCTGTCTGAAAGCAAAAACAACTACGGGAGATAATACAAACATAAAAATAGCAACAGTCCGATTTATTCTGAGGTCACTGGCTGATTAAGGTGTAAAAATCAGCAGTTTGTTGCATAATATAATTTGTATTTTCATTCAGAGGAAAATACATGTATTTAGTTTTTTTTAAAGGTGAGTTAAATATTTAACTGTTTAAAGAAAAAAAATAAAAACAAGTAATTGTAAAAATAGACTGTTTCCTGTATTCCTTGCTACTTAGCCTAATAAGTTAAAAAATAAAAAAATAACTATATTTTACTTTCCCTATTCATCCCGAAAGTTGCATTTTAAAGACTCTTTTTCTTTGCAGTTTATGAAGACAGCCATTGTGTGAGGAGCAAGCAGGAGCAGAGCTGAACTGACCACAAGAGGACAGTTCGTAGGAAAGAGCTGCATAGCAATTTAATAATGTAAAACTGTAGAAAATATACATGACTGAAATTTTCTTTAATGACTTGACTTTGAGATTAAATAACAGCAATATTAAAGTGTGAATAAACACAGAAAAGAAACAGTTTTCAATGGTTGAAGTCTGATTTCAATGTTAGTTTCAGAATGTATTGCTGAAACACATACACATTACCATTTTTCAAAATCTTTACATTAAAATATTTTGTGAAATATGTTCAAGAAGCATTTTCTGCCCATTCTTTAGTGACAAAAAATAATGACATTGCATTTTGGTGCAACTAAACATTTTTGCTATGGTTGGGTAAGCACAACCATAGCAAAAATGTTTAGATTATTTATGTCAATTTATTTATTAATGAAGTTTTAAGGTTTAGAATTCTGATGACATAAAAAGGGCAAAATATACAAGGAAACATCACTGAATAAATGGCTGTGATCCTCTTTAAATTTCATACCCACACCTCAAGAGGCAACCTTCCCGTCTTCACTGCTGAAGTCAGCAAATTCTACACTTGCACAGCCAGCCAAAGTCAAGCTGGCCAGCGCCTTAGCCTCACTGCTGCTGTACTGCGTGATGAAGATGCTGTTGCCCAGCCTCTCAAAGGTCCTGCACCCCAGTCAACTCCAATCTGATATGCTGATCCACCTGGGTCAGGTGACACAGACGGCAAACCCACAACAGAGCCTGCTTCGCCTTATGATTTTCCAGAGTTTCAACCAGTCTCTCCTGAGGCTAAAACTAGCAGGTATCCTCAGAAACTGTAATTAAACTGGCCACTTCATGAATGTTCCCACGTTTGAGCCAGCTAAACTTCAGGCTGTGAATTGTGGGCCAGCTAACTTAAACTAGCCTGAGCTAGCCCTAGTTACCCTGAACTCTTTGATACATCTGTGCCAGAGCAGGCCTCTTTGATTAATTACTCAGCCTTGCTAAATGGCCAGCTAGGAAAAGTATTGGAGACTTTTTAAACAAAAAGTTATCTAACACAAAGCCAGCGATGAGTCAAATGGTTCAGTTCTGACCCTGAAAGCAGGGTAGACTGGCTCCTTGAATTCAGTACGGAAAGTCTGAAGGTGGATACGTTTGCCAGAGGAGACATTAAAGAAGGAGAGAGTGCCAGCATGCCAGTCCAGGTATACCCCTGTTCTGCTGGCAGCAGTTGTGCGGATGGGATAATCTTTTCTTACCATGTTGGCAGGAGTAACCACCATTAGAGCACATCAAGCTCCAGGACTGATCATTGCTTCCCAGACAGCTGTCATCCCTTTGCCCTTTCCTCCTGATTCCTTTGTAAGTCACTCCTAAATAAATGTGTCCCTCCCATTCAACCTCCCAATAACAACGACCAGACAGATTCTCTGTACACAGAACTTGTTTCCAGTAGTCAAACCTCTCTGGGTGATCAGGATATGACTGTTTCTGTCTACCCATTGTCACTTTTCTGTTGTTGTTTGACATTATAAGGTTTTTGTTTGCAGTGTTTGGGTCCATTGTGAGTTTACAGGCATCTGAAGGAAAGATAAAGGAGAACAGAAGTTTATTGTCTTTGTTTACTTTCATTGGGATGCTGTTTCAATTTGAGGAGATTGCAACACATTGTTTTTTAGGCGCACTTTACAGATTTACTTTTAATTCAAGTTGTAATTATACTCTGTCATGGGTTTAAACAAAAAGTTGTTGCTTGGACTCAGAGAATGAGTCCACACCTGCATTTGCATAAAGCCTTAGGGTACGTCCACACTAATGCGTTTTCGTTTGAAAACGCATCTTTTTTTTCTCCGTTTCGCCCTCCCGTCCACACTGAAACGGAGGGAAAACGGAGCGTTTTTGGAAATGGTCTCCAAAACGCATCAATTTGAAAACGCAGCATTTTGGCGTAGTGTGGACAGCCAAAACGGAGCTTTTTTAAAACGATGATGTATGTTAGTCATATGATGCAGTCATGTGACCACTTTAACTAAGATGGTCAGACGGCATCGTACCGCAGTTGTTTTGTTGTTTTGTTGTTTTGTTTGCTCAGTTTCAGTTTAGTTTCAGTCAATAAGTTTTTAGTGGCCGTGTTGAAGAATAATATGTACTTATTTGTGACTCGGAGCAACAGCTCCACCTCATTATCATTCCATTTGACACATTTGGTGCTTTGTCTCGCCATTTCGCCGCTCGTTTTAAAGAGCCGGAAAGTAAATAAACAACAATTGGAAATTACGCAGGTCGTCTCGTCTAACGTTTCACGCATGCGTGGTACTGGACGCACAAAGGTGTGAAAAACGACGTAGCCTTAGTTGTGATTGTTAAACATAATGGTAAGAGGCCTAGGAATGCATAAATATCAATGGATACCTTTACAAAGACAGACAAACCAACATGCAGGCAGCAGTAACTAAAGAGGAAACATTATGAACAGAAAGCAATTTTTAGCAAAAATATTTGAACTAACCACATAGTGTCAAACTCCATTTCCCAAAGTTTTAAGTTGGTTATGCAAACAGATTGACAGAACAGATGAACATTACATGTGATTTTAGATATAAATGTCAATATTCCAAAATTGATTTAAGAAACATTTAAAAATTGTTCCTAGCATAAATCACAAAAAAAAATTGTTTACTGATGTGGAAAGGTTTACTGTTACTTGTTATCTGTTTAACAACATAAAGAAGTATATCCAATTGGGTAAGAATGTTTCTGCTTCCAGTGTTAATACTTTTGGTATTTAAGGTGGAGATTTTATCAGAATAAGCAGCCTAATACAACCCACATTAGGATGCATCTTATTTTGGGTATTGCCAACAGAGAAGATACTTTTTACAATGGATTTGCAGTGTCTCAGGCTTTTAGTCACATTTATACTTAGGGATTAAGTAATAGGTCAAGTAATTTCATTAATACGTTCATAAGTCATGATATGATAGTAAATAATGTTTTGTGTTCTCCTTATGAAGATTTTACAAGTTATTATGGAATGAGTAATCTGTAATTTGTATCAGATATTGAAATGCTGACTTGAAAAGCTTGTTGATGAGTATATATCAAATCATAAAACACACATTCATTAGCTTTGTGAGGTTTTGCTCTGATTGTTTGTACTGCTGGTAAACTGCAGTGGTATATTATAGAAATAAACTCACTGTGTCTTTGATTAGAAATTAGCGCAATGTTAGTGGATCAAATACTAGAAAATTACATAAATTTCTTTAAATAATGTCCTTTAGCCTAAATGTCCTTTAGATACAGTTTTTTTTATTTTTTTGGTTTTGTTTAGTTTTTGTCTGAGTGTGTATGTACATGTACACACACATACTATTGCCTCTCAAATAGTAAGTGCTGGTTAATAACAATAAATAATATTAAATTCATCCATCCATTTTCTTCCATTTATCCAATGTATATATGTATATATATATATATATATATATATATATATATATATATATATATATATATATATATATATATATATATATATTTTTATATATATATTTTTTTTTT
>VUQR01009099.1:20650-31332 GCA_015108515.1 Hemichromis elongatus | reverse complement strand
TTTTTTTTATATATATATATATGTATGTATATATATATATATATATATATATATACATATATATACATACGTAGTAAGAGAAAGAGGGAGAGAAAGACAGAAAGAGATTGGGAGATTGGTTGTTTATTTACCCCTCGGTTTATTTGCTAGTGTTGCTAAAGCAACTTGTTTGAGATAGTGGATCAACTTTTGCACAGCTATTATAAGTTGCGCAAAAGTACTTTAGAGTTTAAGAATGTTCTTTCTGTGAAAAGTAGAAAAGTAGTAATGTTTTTTGAAAAAGGACAAGATTTATCTTTCTTATGTATGTGTACTAGTATCTCTGGTGTGATTTATCTGGGAATGTGTCTCTTTATGCTTTCAACTAAGTTTGAAGTAGTTGCTTATGATGATCACATGGAAGTGCTCAGATATATGCAAACGCACAAACACTGTGCAATGGCACAGAGTGGGCAGCGTCTGTTTTGGAAATGATGACTCATGTTCACTTAGACTGTCGCAGAATATTACACTAAAGTCTAAGCAAACAGAATATAAAACACTGCATAAAACCATGGAGAGACACTGCAGATAGATGAGGACCTAGTACTTTGTTATCTTTGCTCACATTTTCCTATCAAATTATTTGGTTGCCTTTCACAACCTAACAACCTAACAAGCAATCTGCAACATCGGAACCCTTAAATAATCTTATTTCTTTGTGAATTTTTTAGTGCTCTTCAGTCTCCCTCTATCTTTGCTTTTGAACTTTTATGACCTTTTTTATTCACTCATTCATCACAAATCCTTTTCTTCTCCCTTGTGCTTCAGTGACAGTGACTGCTGAGTTCAGCAAAACAGAAATTAAAATTTCTCCTCTGCTCCATCTCTCCTTCTTTTTCTCCCATCTGCATCCTTCTATTCGTTCTGTCTCTGCTAACAGTTATCTCCCAGTCTCTGTCCTGCTATTGGTTGGAAGTGATGTCATCATCTTCCTCTGGGGTCCTTCAGTAACCTATTGGAAACCAGTAATTTTACTGTCAGCAGCCGCACATGCTCATATACAGTTGGTCAAACATTCGTTCACAATGGATGTGTGGTGGAAACGCATTTGATAAAAATTGATAAAATGGTTCTTTGGCACCAAATACAGCAATCTCTAAGTTTTAAGAACTTGCTAGAGGAGCATTTTATTCCACTAACACTAATTCCATTATATAGTTAATATGTTTTCACCCAAGAGGAAAACGAGAGAAAAAAAAGAGAGAGATGTGAAGTGTTTTTGTAGGAAACAAAAACTTGTCAGAGAGTTACCCTTCATTATGTCAATAATATTCTGTCATTAATTAAGGTATTATTTATGGCCCACCACAACAAACAACACTTCTACTGTAATTTCTCTTTTCACTTCATCTCATGGTGGCAGCAGCATCTGATTTGATCTCTATCTTCCAACCAATGACTGTAAAAAGGTTTTTTACACTAATTGGTTGTAATCGCCTGTGGGTAAATTCTGTCATGACACCTCTCAAAAAGAGATACTGAAGGCTAGAGCTTCACTCAAAAACTATTTGAATGAACATAAAAAAGAAAAGGTTTAAACTGTTTTATTTTAGTAATATGCAATTCTGTTATTCTAACTTAATGTAATTGACAACATGAGTTCAGCAAACTTAATTAATTAATGATGAACTAACTTATTTACTCCAGTTTAGTCCAACTTCATTTAATTGAGTTGACCCAATCCATGCAAATTAACTTAGTCCACCAAAAATACTTAATGCTAATCGAAAGTAATTTATCAATGTGGAATTTCTCTTCATGATTATTTTAAATTCATTTAATGAGTTATTTTTTTGGAGTGTCCAACAAAGTCTAAAGTCTGTTTAATATAAAACTTGAATGGATTAATAACAACTTTCACATAGTTGTCACTCCATCCATCCTCTTATCTTTATCTGAGTTGCGGGGGGGCTGGAGCCTATCCCAGATGTCATAGGGTGAGAGGTGGGATACACACTGGACAGGCACTGTTGTATATACTTTCAGTGCTTTCTTACTGTCATTCATACACATTCATACTCTGATGGATTCATCGGAGAGCAAGTTGAGGTTAGTATCTTGCACAAGGATATTTGGCATGCAAAACTGGGGGAGCCAGGGATCGAACCACCAACCTTCCAATCAGCAGTTAACCTGCTCTGCCTCCTGAGCTACAGCCACCAATCTAGTAAAAATAACACAGAGCGAAGACAACAATGCACACTCCCATTCAAGCATATTCTGTAATTTAGAATCTGCCTCCAATAACTCCAGTGATTTTCCTGTGGTTTGAAATCTCATGTCATCTTGTGAAATTCATGACTCCAGGTAACTAACCACTCTTGCTAGATTCTATGATGTCATCTCAACATGAATAAATCAAGTTGTTGAATTTCATGCGGTTCCCACGTGATATTATTGACATCACCATAGAAACATGAAATTATCTTGTACCAGTTAGACTCTTGTAAAAATAACAAGCACCCAACTTCATCTTTTTGAGTGCTCCAGGAGAGATGGAAATTGCAATACTGTACATTTTCACTGAAAATGGAAACAATTGTGTTTGCCTAATTTGCCAAGTAAGAAAAAAAAAGGAATTGAATGTCAAGAGACACTACCAGACAAAACATGCTAATTCATATCCCCTATCAGAGAGCAACCATGCTGAAAAACCTTTCACATAAGGTGTTTATCAAAGAAATACGTGAATGAAAAGTAGATTTATTTTGTTCAGGCTTAAACACCTAATCACCATAATAATAACTGTTGTATTATTGAATATAAAACTCTAAAAAAAAAACACAAAACATAATGTTTATGTTTCTACAAAGGCAGTAAGGATTGTTAGCCCCTGGATGATTTCCTTTCTGAAAGTCTAGATATCCATCATATAAACAATGATTGCATGATTTCCCAAACTTCAACCTATTTTGCCACCACATACTGATACTGTGGAAATTAGTTAGTTTCCAAACATACATTTTTAGTGGTCAGAGTCAGAGTAGTCAGAGACAGGTAAAATAAAAATTAAAATGTAAATCCATTGTTATCAACATGAAAACAGACCCTCTTATCAACCTTGATTGATAGAAGATTTTAGGGCTGATACTGATACCAAAAACTCTGATATTGCTCTGCCAGCCAATTTTCTTTATATATTTATGTCAGCATAATATTTTGCAAACTGTTTAGCAACTTACTGTAAAAACAGTGACCCTGCTCCACTATCTGCTTAGCTGTTTTGCTATTCTGCTACAGGTGCTGCAGGCTTGATATACTAGTGTCATGAATCAATATCTACAATATTTAAAAAATGCATCCATGTCTTCGGTACTTAAATCATTTTATGTTTTCAAGTGTAACCAGTGGGGCTTTTTGGGAACTGACACTAACAGGGGATTAGTGTTTTTGTCAGTGTTAGCTAAAATCATACTCAAATGGGTCCTTCGCAGCAAACATAAATCCTGAACCAAAATGCTGCATAGCAGTTTATAGATTGTTGAGGGGATTTTTACAGTTCTGAAAATTTAATTGAATCAATCTGTGTTTCAGCGATGGCCTGTTAAACAGTTGTCAAGTGTTTGCACAAATTAGACTGACTATAGCTGTGCCAGGACCAAATCATTGTAATTGTGGTAAAAGCTTAAGCATATTCTGAAACATTCAACATTATAAGTACTTTCCCTGTTATGGTAACATGGCAGAATACTCTATTAACCATATATACTGTATTAACATCATTTGAGATAATCAGATCACTGATCATGGGGTAATCATGTCCACTGTAAAAAGACACATTTAAAACTCAGCATGCTGAAATAACGATGGTGTAATGCATCTCTTCTTTTCTCTTTTTCTCACTTCTTCTCTCATATGCGTATCTCTACCATATGTTGCCTTGTAACATGAATGACTTAAGAGATACCTGTGGCTCCAACGTCTGTTGGAAACACTTGCACATACAGATTTCAGTTTTCTGATCTAGAATGTTTGTTCTGTCTGCCAGTGGGATAGTTTTATCTTTCTGAGCCCATGTTGTGATATCAGAGTGTGTATGAGCAGAATTCCAAGGACAGATGGGTTTACACAGAGGTGAGCAAGTTCATAGACATGCATTCAAGGAAACTGCTAGATTTGGGCACATAGCTGTAATTATGGGAACTATATCATTAGAAATACAGAAATTAAGATGGTTTAGACTGACAACCATGTAACATGTTGAAAGGGTTCCACCCAGATTGCAATCTTAAATAGGATAAGCAGAAGAAAATGGATGTGTTAATTACACAATTACTACCATATGTTGCCATGTAACATGAGTGTTAATTACTGTCCATGTTACCATGGACAACAAAGGAAAAAAAAAAGTGTAAAGGCAAATATACATAAATAAGACAAGGATCTCTTTATGTACATTAACCCAAATGATCTGCAAGACCATTAAAATGAGCAATAAAGTTTAAAGCAGGAATATTTCATCGGGAGCAGTTACAGTGTCTTTAATGGCTTTTTTAAATATTCAGTTTTTCTGCAGTGATCTTGGAGCACTTTCATGTATAGAGTAGCATTAAATCTGTCATCTGAAAATTAAACTTGTAAAAACATACAATACAATACACTTTATAACAAAAACAACTCATAATACAGAGATATTACTTTTTGCAGTATATACAGTACCAGCTTTCCAGACTCAGTTTCTTAAACTAACAGGACGCGAACTTTGTTGGTCCTGGTGTCTAAAAAAGTTAATTCCACAGCTCTTCAAATCCTGAAAGTTACACTGTAAGCAACAGGGGAGCTTAGGCCTCCAGAACAGCCTGGGGCATAAATAAGGTCTGGGTCCTGGTAGATCACTCTCACTTTTTGTGCCACACAAAATGCAACATTAGTATTTTCCATCAGCTAACAAATCCACTGAAAAGATTCAAACCATGTCTAGTAGACATTCTATTAGTCCACTAGAAAAGCCTAACTATTGGGTGTCAAACTGACACACTAATCAAACTGTTACACTAATACTTTTTTCAAACTAAAATCAAAACTATTCTGTAAACAATTTAAGTGGCTACATAGGTGCTTTCTGGCACAAATATACCAAAATATCAGTCAAATAATCAAAAATCCTACAAGTTGAAACTATTAACAGATATGAAAGCTACAACATATTTTCTTCTTGGCAGATAACACACACAATGTATAACATGTATAGATATTGCATCCACATAGATGCTCGACCTCCCATTAGCTGCAAGCTGGTGGGTAGCCAGCTTCGGGTCACAAAATAAACTTTAAAGCTATTTTCAGGCGTGAATGAACCTGTGTAAACTTCAAATATCTGCTCGGTTTATCAAGACATAACATATTTGCAAAAGTACTCCGACATTACCAACCAGGTTGCAGCCAACGGGAGGTCCTCCTAGTCGCACGGAGCCCCGTAAGGGAAATGGGATAAAAAAAAATTAAGATGCACTTTTGCAAGATCTCGCAAATGTTTTGGCCGCATCCTTCAGATGCTGCCAGCTCGAAGCTGAGCAGGAGGTTGAGGCGCAATGTACCGGGGAGTGCCGTGTTACTCCTGGCTGTACTGGGCTTCGATCTCCCGTTAGCTGCGAGCTGGTGGGTAACACACGTCTCTAAATACATCGGAGTACTTTTGCAAATATGTGACATCTTGATAAACCGAGCAGATATTTGAAATTTACACAGCTATATTCACACCTGGAAATATCTTAAAGTTTTTTTGAGTTCCAGAAGGAGTAATATTAAAACTAAGTAACTGCCAACATTGTTAAAAACGAATTGACTGTGAGATCTCGCAAAAGTTCATCTTAATTTTTTTTATCGCATTATAATTTTTTTTTCTCCCATGTCCCTTAAGGGGCTCCATACGGAAGTGATAGCAGAGCTGAACGTTTTAATTTTTGCTGTGGTGGTTAAGCTGCCCGATTTTTGGCTTCATGGCCCTCCTTCATGGTTCGTGCACGTCAAAGCTTTGCTCTTCGCAGCGTTTCAGCTGATGACAAGAAATAACATTATCTGGTGTCCTCGCTGGATCCACTGTCCACCCGCTGTGTGATGATCCTTCTCCGGGAACCCCCACCCAAGGGAAATACACTGCTTTCAAGGTGTTGCTGTTGCAGTGCTACTTTGCAATGCAGAGCGGGCCAAGAAACTCCTCTCTCTCTCGGGCCTCGGCTCATAGAGAGCACACATTGCTAAGAACAGATGACGGAAGATTCGTCTTCATCCATGTCTTCCTCCGACAGTTGTCGGTGCGAGCTGGACTCGCCAACTCCCCGCTGCTGACTGTGAAGGATTACCGCTCACTAGCAGAAGAAGTGGATCGCATTCTCCTGGCTACTACGAGCTTTGGCATCGAGGCGATAGTTTTCGTCTCAACCCCGGTATCTCCCACGCCCCTACCAATTCTCCCGGGGGCCTCCGTCTCATCGATGGCCGCTGGGATTGCAGCACGGCGGCACCACAGAAAAGGTCTGTGTTTTTACCATCAGTGTGACAGCACTGTGCCACTTTTGCAGTTTTAAGGCCCAGGGAAACGAGCCCGCCAGCGCTCTGTGGTGACCGTGACCGCTGGCGATAAGGAAAGTCTGCTCTTCATAGAGGACTCACCTCGGAGAGACGTTTTTTGGTTGACTCCGGCTCCTAGAAGAGCCTCTGGAACTCTCATGTCGTCTTTCCATACTTGCACAATGGTATATTATTTATCTCAAAAAAGTTGGAGGTTCCAGATTTACCACCAGAGAAATCCCAAGTACCCCTACGCGTACCAGTCTGAGAAAGACTGTTATAGTGGACCTCTTTTGTGTTTACTGTTGTTTGTTGTTTGTTGTTTGCTTGTTTTATTCGTTTTATTTGTACTTGACCTAATGTTTAAAATTCCAATTATCCACCATCAATTACTACTGCAGTATCTTTATACATTTTCTGCTTTTGTAGCACCTGCTTCATATAATAGGGCACAAATGCCCGAAGAGAGTGGATAAAATGTGCACCTTGCAATAGGTGCGAGTGCGCTGCTTGCATTAATAAACAGTCGTGGTATTAAGCATAATTTAAAAGACGAGACTGCCACAGCATTGTTCCAGGTAGTAGAATACAGTCATTGGGGAAAACGGGATGGAGTAAGCTAGCTTGTTTTTAAAAAAGCTGGCTTGCTTAGCTTTCAAACATTTAAAAAAAAAAGGGCAAGGGGATTGTTCACTAGTAACTTGATGATAGATGATTTTGCTCTCTTTGATCAATAAAAAATTTTAAAATAATAATGTTAAAACAGAGCTCTCATCTATACCCAGAGTCACATGTAGCCTCTTTACCTCCTTACATTCCTAATTATATGGAATAGGATACATATAGTCATATTATCTCTGAAACTGGTACATTAACTTATGGAAATATTGTAACCTATATCAGTTATATTAGGTATGAGGAGAAGTGCTGACTGTTGCCATGGTAATCTGTAAATGTTTGAATGCTTTGCTACATTTCTAGTTTCTCAAGAACTGTACTGTTTTTGAGTGGCACCCCTCTTTCATAACAGCATTGACTTAATTGACATTCCAATCGATGTATACCAGCAAATTCCTGTTAGATGATAGATGACCTGTTGTACTTCCTGCGCTATAGCCACCAAATGAACACTTGTCTTGTGCATGACATTAAGGCAAAGCTCTAGCAGGTTAACTGTTACTGCTATCTGTTTGCATGAGTCTGGGATTGTTTTTGACCTTCAACTTTCCTCTTGACTCTGGTCCAAACTCAGAGTGTATCTTTGTGCTCTGTCGGTTCTACATGTTATGGCCTTGGACACCATTTAATCTTTTATGTCTTTACGCATCTTCTGTACCTATACATACTAATTCCAGCATACAGAAATTCAGTGTTGAGTGTTCTGTTTTTAAACACCTTGCTGTCTTGAGCTCAAGAATAATCTGGAAAACTTAAACAAGCCTTGCAGGACTCAGCAAGTTCAGTTCACCTTTATTTGTGTACCACCAAACAAACAAATGTCCTCTCAAGGAGATTGTAAGGTGAAACACTGTTATAGTTAAATAAAACTAAACATAAAAATAAATTTTAAAAAAAAGCAAAGTAAAATCAAAATAAATCCCTAATCTTTATGTTTTCAAGTTTAATTTCCCATGTGTCATTAATGGAAGTGTTTTCTGGGACTCTGGATTTTTTTAAAAGTGTAAGTCTGCTGCCTTTAAAAAGTTAAGTGTAGATTCAAACTAACACTTAAACTAATAAAAACTAGACTAAAACTTCAGATTTTCAAAAAGTAAAAACTTAACTGAAACAGGAAAAACCTCTGTGGAAATTAAACTAAACTCAATTAAAATCAGAAAGTCTGGTATTTCTGGATAAAGACCTGATCATCAGACCTTTTGTACATGTATTTATATCTGCTGTTGCTTTGTTCTTTGTGTAAATGCATGTATATAATTTCTTCTGCCTTAATATATGTTGTAACTTCAGGTCTTTTTTTGTAGCATTAATAAAAAATCAATTCACCTGACCTAAAAACAGGGTGTTTTTATAGTATTATTCATAAACATCCTACATTTCACCTACTCCCACCAAGCCAGTCAATCCCTACCAAGTAGATCTTCTATAACATGTAGTTGAATAGCTAAGCATTGCACTTGACTATTAACCTCCCTCTTTTCATTTCAGTCAGTCATTAATTCATCCATCCGTTTATCTCTCCTCTGTTCATTTGCCTAGCCGATGACTGATCCATAGCAAAGGTCAGACCTTGATCAAAATGTTCAGCAGAAAATCTCAGCAAACAAATGGCATTTAAACTCCCAAAGGGTATTTACCTTCCTACTGCCTGTGTCTGCTGAAATGTCTCAGCTAAAGAAATATATTCACTTTAAATTTGATCATTCTTTTACTAATAAAGACTTCTAAATGCTTCATAAGTCACTTTTCAGTCTTTTCAGTAAGCACTTCAGCACACAAACATTATATAACCACAAATGCTCGCTGGCAGGGCTGCAAAGACGTAAAGATGGATTTTATAGGTAAAATGAACTCATAACAACCAATCACCTGGCCAGACAGGAAGGAGCACTAATAACAAGCAATGTGCAGCTTTCACTTAGTGGATATTCACCCCATTGAATTGTGCAGAAATGTTCTTGACATTTAATTCATTTTTATTGGAGAACATTCTACTGTGAACAAACAGACAGTTAACTGTATGATTAAAGTTTTGGTTTGAAGTTGTTCAATTAGAAGTTTCATCAATTTGTCAAGATTCAGCTGTGCGCAGCAGGCAGGAAAGGACCCAAACGCAGACTGGTAGGTGGAACGTGAACTCAAAACACAGCCTTATTTGCTGAAGATGGAAAAAATCATACAAACTAAACTGGGAAATAAAAAGAAATTAACACACAGGGAAGAACACGAGGAAACACACAGGACCGAGGGAGATGCAAACATAAATACATAGAAGGATAACTAGAGAAATGAGAACACACGGGGAACAGAGCTGACACGAATTAACAAGACACCACGGAGGAAGACTTTCACAATAAAACAGGAAACGGTGGAACATTACAGAGTGGGGGAAAGGCGAACGAAAGGGAGCGAGCACACGACAAAACATAACATGACACGGGGGCTGCGAGGAGAGAATACTCGGGAAAATGAGAAGGTCTAGCGAGCTAAACATAGATGGGGAAACCCGGAATGACACACACAAGGAAGGGAACTTGGGCACAAGGGCTAACACACACAGTAGGGGACACAGAGGGCAAAGACACAAGGGGAGCCTAAATGTACAAAATGTGTTATAGAATAAAATGAAGATTACCAATATTTACCTAAATAATACCATAATACACGAGGTCAAAACAACCCCACAGGAAACACAAAATTCTGGGTCGAAAGGTCCCAGAACCATGACACAATTAGGACTTCTGTGGTACAGACACATCCTGCTTAAACAAGTGTATTTTATATACATCTGCCTTGTTCAAAATCTGTTACCTATTTTGGGTTTGTGACACAAACTAATTACAAAAACCATCCTTTTGCAGACTGATTATGCTAAGGTCTTAGGAGAGCTGTCAGGTAATTCTACTGCCTTTTAGTAAGCTTGATTGGCATTGGACAGTTATAATTAATTAAACCTATATTTATAAGTATTTTTTTAGTCTTTCTGACCACTCACAAGCACCCCCCGAACTGACACAGACACACACACAAGAAAAACTGCATTAATATCTTCCTGTGGGCATGGCTTTCACGGTGACACCAAATTTAAGCAGTCTCGGCACTGGGATGATCAAATTCCCCAGACAAATCACAATAACGTCCCATTGGTCCTATTGCAGCAATGTGAAGAGGTCATGCGTTGACATAATGGCCTGCTGGCTTACTGGTCTGTGAGTGGTTAGGTTTATTCAGGCATTATTTAGAGAATGGAATCAATGATTGGTTTTTAACAGCCATTTTAACTCTAGAGATGCTGATGCATATGGTGTACGAGGTGGTTTGGGTGACACTGGGATGTGAAAAACTAGAAAGGAAAGGAAATGCAAAGAAGGCCAAAAGAGGCTGATATGGGAATAAAAAAAGACAAACAGAAGAAAGGTCAAGAGGGAAGAAGTCGAAAGGGAGCTGGGGGG
>VUQR01009099.1:4328-20093 GCA_015108515.1 Hemichromis elongatus | reverse complement strand
TATCTTTTTCAACTCCTCAATATGAAGATGTTCAAATTCCGATTAACCAGCAAAGCCAACTATAATCTGTATGTTATGACTTGTGAAAAGGTAAATATAGAATAGAAAATGTCATACTTTATGGGCCACCTTTTTAAAGCTTTAGTTTATTTAACTCGTTATTTTGTGGATATAAAAACAACTAATAATAAATTAATAATAAATAATTCATTATTGTGTATTATTGTTGATGATTTTAACCTATGGTTAAAATCATCTTGATTGGCAATATAGTCTTAGTATTATTGATACCAAATGTGGGATTCTGCATGAAGACCACTTTCCAATATAATCAGTCTAAATGTGGATACAGAGCTACGTATGAGGTTGAAAATCCTACTTATTGTTTTCTACACCATTTTTTATGCCTTTGCATGATTCTTGGTCCCCTGCTACTTCAAATGGCAATAGAACTACTGCCTGGGTGATGTTGATGACCTGGGTAAATATGCTAAATAAATATGAATTTTGCAGAAAAAAATAACAAATCAGTGTCCGAAATCTATCATTCTCTCCCGTGTTGTATTAAAATTTCACAAAAGAAACAATATGAGCTATTGTGAACCATGCACATTTATTACATAACTGTAGGGGGAATATGGTCTTTAGGTCTTAAAAAACATTATTATAGAGGATTTTTTTTTTTTGGCATGATTCATGAGTTACTTCCCACATACTGATTGATTTTCTTTCTAGCCAGTGTATTTTAACATCAAGCAATGTGAGGATTTTCCTACCCTGATTCCCCTCAGACAGTTTTGTGACTTTTCTGTGTCCTTTTTCTCTGCAAATATAGGAAATGCTAACAATACTCATGTTTCACAAAGATAGTCTTTGGGACTTTGGGTAATTTAAGCCCCTGGTCCTGCACCTTCAAAGACCTTGTTCTCTATTCCATCCATGCTTGGATCTGAGGTCATGAACACAGTAGTGTCTATTTTTTCTTGTCTTCTCAGATCCACTCTCCGTGAATTTGAACCGGTATGATGTGGTTGCTCTGACTGATGCTCTTAAAGGCTTCCTGCAGGATCTGCCTGCCCCCATCATACCTGCCACCATCTACAGTGAGCTAGTCTATACTGCTCAAGGTACAGTGTGCTAAAACATTACAAACAACAGGTGCTCTGAGGTATGCAGATACTTTTGGGTTTAGACTGTTTCGGGCACTATGGACAGATGACTGTGTTTTGGAGGCCTTATGAAATTGAACAACAATTTCATTGCTTGCACCTTTGTCACAATTTATATACAGTGCTGTGAAAAAGCATTTGCCCCCCTTCCTGATTTCCCATTTTTTTATGAGAAGATTTAATAAGTTTGTTTTGGGTGTAACAAACGTGTCACCATTTAAGGAGAAATAAACAGGCCAACAGAGCTACTATCTCCAACAGATTTATTGCCAAGAAACGTGAAACAACCAACCAAGCACAAACATCCTTACATTTTGTGCCAAGATTATGATACTGACATCATAGGCAGGGAGAGGACATGTAAGAGTCCAAGTTTACCACAAAGTTCACCACAAGTGAAATTTACCAAATAAATAGCTTTAAAGTGCTTCTTTTTCAAAAAGCCCCCAGTAATAGTAGTCTGTGTATGTTTAGAAGACATTCTGTGGATGTCTGTTCAAAAACATCTGCTTACCATATTGTCATTGCTAAAAAAAAATCAAAGACAAATGGATTTAATTCATTTTTTGCCTATTATCTAGTCTATGGTTTTCACTTTCTAAGAGACAGTCTGATGCAACCTCTGTTCTACATGGAAACAATGTTGACATCCATCTGCCAATAATTCACTTATTGCCACTGTACCAAATTCGTGTTTTGACCAGAGAGAAGCTGGTTTTGACCATGTTTGCTGGATTGTCACACCTGAAAGAATTTCCATACATTTGAGTTTCTTGCCCCCCCTCCATCCTCCTTTTTGTGCTTTGTGTGTGCAGTGTGCATGGTGGTGCGTGGAAATAAAAGACAGTCAGAGACAGTTAACAAAGATGTATGCGTTACCATGGGATTCAAACGATAATCACTGTGTCGAGTCCACAGCACTTTTTTCAACCTCCTTCCAAAATATTAAGTACAATTTTAACAGCACACTACCTCAGTTATGTAAGTGCTATTTACTCTCCGTTGGTTCTCCGCCTGTTAAGAAAGAATAGAAAATGAAAAGAAATGAAAATATTGGAGGATTCCTAGAAATAAAAAGTACTTGATTAAGGGGCAAGTGTTCAGTATTTTCCTGCATAAGGAGCTAAAATTCCTATAAATCTCTGACTGGCTCTTTGGTTGTTTGGCTCTTGTTTCCCCAAGCAGGTCAAATCATCTGAAAATATTTCAGTGAAAAGCATAGCAATGCATTTTGTTAAATGAAAAAGAGAAACACAGTCTAAGTTACAAGCTAATAGTTACATCAAGGCTTTTCCAGCCAACACTGGAAACCAAAGCACTGAAGAACCTTCCTATCAATAAGAGTGGCATATAGATGCCTTTGTAACAAAGTTTTGTTGAGTAAAAACACATTTTTTTATTAAACATTAAAGAGTCAAAACGCTTTCCTGGTAGCATATGAGAACCTGCAGAGAGAGAGAGAGAGAGACATTTTCTTACTAAGCACTTTTCATAAGTCACAATGATTATGAATGGGTTTCTATATCAACATGACCATCAGATTTATTATGCTGTCCTCCCAGTCAGAATATTTTTGATGTCCATTCTTTAGTGTAGAAATACTTCACATTAAACTTCACTGCATAATAGTTCAATGAACTCTGTCTACACACACAAACACACACACAATAGTTGTAAAATGCTTACTTTCCATTACCAGGTGTCATCCTAAAAATATATATAATTAATCATGAGAAAACATTGTTGTCACTGTATTCTGTTTATTCTAAAATTGATAAAGTGTTCACCCTGCACTGTATGTGTTAGGCTTTTATACTCACATAGATAGAATTAGTAAAAAGTCTTATTGTTCTGTCTTCATCTGTTGCTTGAAATGTGTTCATGTTGTAACACTTAAAATCCCCTCTCATTTAATACCTTTCCTCTGGCTATTCTGGGAGTCATTTTCTCATCTGATCTGAATCTTTTTTCCAGTCAGTGGCACATTATGGGAAATTCCCCTACATTATTAGAAACAAAGAAACTGTTTGGAAGACTGAAGGGATTTTTTTTTTACAGAAACCTTCTGTACTCTACATGAAGAAACCAGTGGGATGTTTTTTTTTTATCTTCTGCCAAACCTGTGTATTAAAGAATTTAAAATTTCTTTGGGATTACCCAAATGAGATCTGTGTAAGATGTAGCATGACTGTTAATCTATAATGCTTTTGTACATGACCTCAATCGTCAGTTCAATCATATTTCTATTTTTCCTATTTTAAAGCTCTTTTGAGTAACTGGAAAAAAAAAAACATTTCCTGTCATGAGAAGATGGTGATCTTGTAATCCTCCTCCCATCTGTTCCTGCAACTTCCTGATCACAATTGGCCTTGTGTTATCGGGCCTGAGCCACTTTACAGTCTACATTATTTTCAGTTTTCAGTTTGTTTGTTTTTTTTTTTACATATATTTTTATTTCATGGCAACATAAAGATCTAAAGAGTTGCTTTCTCATGTGTACAAAGCCCCTTGGTCTCTTAAAGTAACAACATCTCCAGAGCTGAATTCTTTTGATTTGTGTCTCAACACTTAAATTTTCTTACTTCAGAAATTTCCCATTCAACTTAAATATGTGGTCTGTGAATGACCTAAAATATCTTAATTCTTTAATCAGAGTGCTTGTCTGGTTCCTCCAGCCTGTCTTTCTTATCCTTTCCCAGTCCTTCCCCCAGCATTGTTTTTTATCCTTCCATGACTCATTCATTACTTTTGTCAGCATTAGTTAACCTTAATGGTCTCACAGAGGTTATTATCTATGAAGATAAAGGCCAGCTGCCTGAGTCCGCCTGATCACTGTCCATCTGGACCTAAAAGTGTGAGAGGAAAAAAAAGAAATGTCTTTTCAGTAGGACGCTTTATGCATTCAAGGGCATTAATGTGCTGTTGTAACAGGCCCCAGCCTTCTGGCGTCATTATGTTCCCACTGAGACATGAGAGCATCAATGAGGGTCACCACTGATGTTGGCTGATTAGGTATAGGTCTCAATTTACATTCCAGTTCATCTTAAAGGTGTAAATAGAATCAAACTACATCCATACTGGAAGCAATCAGCAGCAATGTGGTAACCAGAGACTATAAAAAGTAAATGAGATTCTGTAGATCCTTAGGTTCTATTTGAACTCTATTTACCCTTACAGTGTTTCAGGTGCTTTGTCTCCATTACAGTAAATCACCCAAAACTGCAATTTAGACTGAAATACAAATGCCTCTTATCTCCATGAAAATCCAGGACATAAGAGGCATTTTTATCTCCAGCTATAGATAATGCTGGTTTTTACACCACCCTAACCTCCACCATCTCAGCATCCTTGGCACAGCAAGGAGTCCAATGTCCAGTTGTCCAGTCTCTCAGAGCCCCAGGGGCCCAAACAGGCAACCCAAGTTCCCACTTCAGCCTTGACCTCCGTTGATTAGTTGGGTCAACAATAATCAATAACAACAGACGGGAGGAGGGCTGAGTGTGCCAGTTGTCTGTGATCGGTTGTGATCACATGGAGCTAGGCCTGACCTCAGTTACATGACCTTTATTTAAAAAACCACAACAAAAAAAACCCACATATGTAGACCACAAGTGTCCCCTGAACCCCCATGAGCCAGCACCCTAGGCAGGAAAACACACTATAATGTTAGCTGGTTTCAAATTTACTTTTACATTTTATACAAGTGTCTCCATTTTCAACTTCACTTTACAACACCAGCAAATTAAAAGGAATCATATAAACTTAATAATTTAAAAACAAAAAAATAAGGAAACAAAAACCATTAAACTCCATGAGCAGACAAAAAGACTCAGCCATAGATAAAAAGACATGTTGTGTGGTTGTTGAATTAGGAGTCTGGTTTTCCCTGGAAGATCAGCCCTCTCCCACTGTGTCCTCCTGTCATAAACCCAACACACTGCAGTCTAAGGCACAGATGTTTTCTTATTCGCAGCTTCTTAGTCATGGTAAAGGGGCTGTGCTCAGAGAGCTTGTCGATACATCTGGTCCTTCTCAAACACAGCCCATTGTCTGAACCCTGGCTAGTACCAGAAAGGAATTAGTATATAACCTGCACAGCCTTCCATTGTCTCATTTTTATAACCTGTATACAGACCATGTGATTTTCTCCTTACTATATATCAGGCTAGCTTACAAGTTAGGCTGTTGGACTGGGAATGAGTTCAAATAACAATATCCTGCCAAGGCTTTGCATCTCTTTAAAGGCAACAAGCAGCTAGCTACATGCTCAAATTGATATTGATGGTGCTGCTTGTCACGCAGCAGCACAGAAGCTACATCTGCACTTGTGTTTAAAAGGAAAGCTGGAATGTTTCTAATGTAATAAATGTTTGTGCATGTGCCATGCGGGGTGCCTGCTGAGTTGCACAGCATATCCTAGATTGCGCAAATGCATACATTTTCACAGTACTTCGTCTAACCACCACCTGCATTGAGTAACAGCAGGTTTTAAGTGCTTCTGTAAAACATTTCATTTAAACGTAATGTGATGCTGGAACTTGCCTATGACACGTACCTTAAATAAAGGGCCAGTGAGCAACCCTCTAGCTGTAAAACAACAAGGAAAAGTGTCCGATGTCTTAACTTAGCCCTAAATTTAGACAAATGTCCCTGCAGCAGATCCAGTGATCAAGATACTCTTGAGTTTATAACACAGCCTTGCAGGACGTCTTCATCAGGTTAACAGAAACATTCAGATTCACCATCCGTAGTGGATGGTGAACCAATTTATCTTTTACACCAAATTAGGAAGGTATCACTTCATGCTTAGTATGAGCGCAGTATCAGAACCTTCCAGTCATGTGACTGTGACTGGCAACCTGTCTAAGGTGTACACTGTCTCTTGCCTTTTGATAGATGGAATTAATATGACCTTTACCAAAAGCATCTTCATTTAAGGAGATTAGACCAGAAGTGTGGGTTGTGGACTTATTTGCAATAGCCCTTCCTACAAAAAAGACGTTACATGGACAGGCTCATTTAATCAAATTGAATTTTTCTGCAATTATTACTTGCATATAGACTGGGTGACATTTTATCAGTAGGGTTGGCTGTAGCTCAGGAAGTAGAACATGGCAATTATATCCTTGGGCAGGATACTAACCCCAAGTTGCTCTCTGAGTCATCCATCAGAGTGTGAATGTTAGATACACAAAACTTATGTGGAAAAGATGCTTGAGTTGTATAAAACGGGTAGACTTGGGAATCAACTTGGGATCACACTGACCTCAGAGGAGCACTGATGTATGCAAAATCTGTACAGCTCACTGAAAAAATGTCATCATAAACATGTTATACTTAGTCAGTTGCCCCCATCAAATTAGGAAAAGTCATGAATTAGGAAGCCAAAAAAAGTTAACTATTATTTTTGAATGATTATCATCCTTGGGGTCAAATTGACCCCAAGGATGACAAGACAACATGCAGGATTCGGGGCAAGTTGTGGAAACTGAAGTTTTCCCTGAAGCCCAGAAGTGGCCCAGACTAGCTCTTTACTCGAGTGTTCAAGCCCTGTAGTATTTCTTTTTCATTGCTGGTGAATATGTATTGGAAAATGAAACATTGTGGTCTATTAAAATAAGAAAGCACTGCTGTCTATTTACAAAGGCAAGTCCTGACTCTACAGTGTATCTATTAATGTAAAAATATTGTGTAAATACTATGTATTGTCTACTGCCAAAATGAACATAGACTGAAAAATGGCATTTGATGAACCATTGTTATACTTAGTTTAATGCTCCTAAAGAATCCAGGTGTTGTGTTTGTTTTCAGAGAGTCAGAGTGTGGAGGAGTGTGGAGACAGTCTGAAAAGGATCCTTGAGTCTCCCAGCATCCCTCAAGTCAACCACCAGCTCCTGATCCACCTCACTGGACACCTAAATCGAATCAGCCAGCAGAGTCAAGCCTACCCTCGGCTGCTAGGACAGACCTTTACTGACATTATCTTCAAGCACTCTTCTCTTAGGTACAGATATAAAAACTGTCAACACATTCCTCTTGGAAATATCCATGCAGTTTTTACGGAGGAAACACGACTATGCAATGTGAATTTTTTCTTTTTTTCAACTACAGTGAATTTATTTGATGATTATGATGCACTGTGTTGCATATCCTTGGTAAATTAACAACTTTCTCACTGGCTTTGGTTGAATTGAAATTAATTTATGTGTTAACCTAACTATAACATAAGAGCCTGTGAAGGACAGGAAACATGGTTCATCCCATGAAGCATGGAGGAGGAGGTATGATGGTGTGGGTGGGCTTTGCTGGTGACACTGTTGGGGATTTATTCAAAATTGAAGGCCCACTGAACCATGGCTACCACAGCATGTTGCAGCGACATGCCATCCCACCCAGTTTGCATTTAGTTAGACCATAATTTATTTTCCAACAGGACAATGACCTCAAACACACCTCCAGGCTGTATAAGGGCTATTTGACAAAGAAAGAGAGTGATGGAGTGCTGCACCAGATGGCCTGGCCTCCACAGTCACCTGACCTAAACCCAATCGAGACAGTTTGGGATGATATGGACCACAGAGTGAAGGCAAAGGGCCAACAAGTGCTCAGCATCTCTGGGAACTCCTTCAAGACTGTTGGAAAACCATTATAGGTGAAGACTTCATGAAGCTCATCGAGAGAACGCCAAGAGTGTGCAAAGCAGTAATCAAAGCAAAGGGTGGCTGTGCTGAAGAATCAAATATATAAAACAGGTTTTGAGTTATTTTACACTTTTTTTGTTTACTACATAATTTCATATGTGTTTAATCATAGTTTTGATGCCTTCAGTGAGAATCTACAATGTAAACAGTCATGAAAACAAAGAAAAACTATTAAATGAGAAGATGTGTCCAAACTTCTGAATGGTATTTTATATCTCAGACAGTTAAAAGCTAACTTTAACAATTAAGCAACATTTTTGTTTCTAAATTGTCATCATCATGGACACACAGACAGTTACATTTTAATGTCATATGACAGTTCAAAGCAACCTTTTTCATTTATTCATTGTTTATTTTATTTAACCAGGATAATTTTAATGCCTTGCTTAAACTTACAGATCTCTGTTTTTCAAGTCTAAGCTTAAATAAACCTGATATATTTCCATAGCGTGACACACAAATACTTCACTGTATTGTTTCTGTATTGTAGATGCTGGTAGTTAGCTTTTAGGACTGTGAGAAGGCATTGCTATGAGGTGTAATATAACAAGAACTGTGTTTAAATCAAAACATCACTATCACCAAGGATCAGGGGCTTTTCCATACAGCTGTGATGCATCATTTGGGCAGTTATTTTTTACTTTAACTTTGTTGCATAAAACTATCAGTGTTTCCAGCCATAGTCACAGTACTTGGGTGCACAGGGTGTTCCTGGTTCATTCAACAGTTGCCAGGCAAACATCTAAAATTTTGGATGATTGCCTGGCAGTGAGTATAACACGTAAGTTACATCAACAGATCATATACTGATCATTTCTGTGACAAAGCTCAAATAAAAACTGGACAAGATTACCTTCATCTAACAAGAGCTGATACTTTTATTAAAAAAAATGCTCTTGCTAACAGGAAACCAAGTGTGATATTTGGCTCGGCTTTAAGATCAACATCCTGGAGAGAAAGAGCTGGGAGAATGGCATTTAACGAGGCTTTTCAAATTGTTTTGTTTAGCCGTGACCTGCTTACGCTCATCTGTGACTGTTTTTCCAGAATTTACCAAGGAATTTCTTCTCCTGGCATTGTGCACTGTGGAGATGTACTGGATTTGGGGAGGGCAGTCAGTGAGTCAGAAATGAGGCTTGTTTGTGTAGCATGGTCAGGCAAGTTACCTTTGACGTGAACAACGGGTGGAAAAAGAGTGGGGTGGTATTTCACAGTGTGCCATTCTATTTAGACCAGATGCCATAATAGCTCATTTCACATGTATGGAATCTCTGATTAATCCTAAATTGTTTTGCAGTCTGTAAGCATTTAAACAATACTTCTCTTGTTTGAACCGTACCAGAATGTGCTAGATACTAAACAAAATATGAGGTAAGGCATCACTAGTAATTTTTCTGATGTGAACAAATCTCACAAGACCAAAATAAATAAATGTCTCTCATATATTTGTCCGAGTCTCCAAAGCCTAATATACTGTCTCTTTCCTCTGTGCCAATTCATTGACCTGTTCAATAAACAGCAATAAATAAATAAATAAAATATGGATAATTAAAAAAAAATTATATTTGTCTGTCTGCCTATCAATCTCTTTACTACAATTTATGTTCACTTTGGTGTTTTGTTTACAGTGCAGATGTAAATCCAGAGCATCACATCAGGATTTTGGAGGCTCTCATCAAAACTGCAGGTCTAATGGAGATGCAAGCAGCACCAGGTAGGAAAATAAATATGAACATGCACTTTTTTTTTTCCTTTTTCCTCAACAATACATTCACCTCAAAGATACATTCTTTTAATATTTTTTTTTTACATAATTTGCAATTTTCCTACATGTGTATAACTGAATTATAAATACATTTAATTATAAATGAGCAATCATATCTTATCAGCACTTTAGCTGCTCATGGACCTGGCTTTTTTTTGTTGTTGTTGTTGTTGTTGTTACACATCTCAGACCATCAAAATAAAATAGTATTAGACAAATGTTACCTGAGTAAATACAAAGTGTAGTTTTTAAATTATGATTTAATTTGCCAATAGAAAAACCTTACCTGCCCCTGTTTAAAAGACTAATTCCCTCCTTGTCAAATCAAAATTTAATTGTGATTAAACACATTTTTTAAAGCTGAGTTGAATTTCACTAGCCATGCTCAAATCTGATTGATGTCAGGCGTGCTGAATCAACAAATCTTTATGATGAAAATTAATGCTGCACAGCTACATAAATAATAAATATTCTGGGGGGGATTATGCTGGTATAAAATGAAATTACTACAATCAAATTCTAACCTGTAAAAGTACAGTTTTGCTGTCATATTGATGCACTCCATTTGGAGTCCATTCATTTACTGCAGTCAACATTTGAATTATTGGCCCAAGAATAAAGAACATTAGCTTTGGGTTATGCAGTTCGATTATTCAGTTTGGGCAGTTCATAGTGTTCCTCTGCACTTTCTTTGACATATTCAGTCATTTAACAAGTTAAGGTGCATGTTTTGCTTTTTCAGTGGCAGGGCAGGATGATAGCATATCTGACAGAGCATCTCTTTGTTTAATGTGTATAAAGAAAAAGTGAGGAAGAGGGAGGTAGGCTGAAACGGAGAGCTCAGACTCATGTGTGAGCATTTTTCTCACCCATTACCTCCACTAGTAGACTTCAAATAGCATTAGTGGAGGTCGAAGGTTAGCACTGTGCCTGTTGGCTGTGTGTTAAGCCCTTTACATAGGTGTGTGTGTGTGTGTGTGTGTGTGTGTGTGTGTGTGTGTGTGTGTGTGTGTGTGTGTGTGTGTGGTCACCTGTCTCAGGAGAGCTGCTCTCTAAGTCTGTTTTTAAAATGAAGTCTGAATTGTGAATTCATGACTGTTTCTCTTCTACCTGAGTACTGTGGCTCACCATCTTTGCTCAGTGTTACTGTTATCTGAACATGTGGGTTCATCCTACAGTTGCATGTGAAACCTTAGTCTTGTCCAGCTCATGTGTCCGCTAGCATGCAAAAATAATGTGAGGGAGAAAAAAAAACAGGAGGAATTGTAAACACCCATATGCAGCCATTCACACTCTGGCCCTTTCTCTGTGGTTTTGTTATGAGACATTTTCCTTCTCAGGCATACAATCCATGCCCAAAACTTAGCAAGAACATTATATAAACAAAACACACTGGTTATGCATCGCATCGGGGTTTGAAATGGACTCTTTAGAGAGTTTATCACAATGATAGCTAGTGTTACAATGGCGCTTCCTTTGGTCCCATTTAAAGGAAAATTCTGGTTCATTACAAGTTGGGTCTTGGCCAACATTTTTAAATTTTAAGTTAGGTGCACATTATGTGATGCAAATGTTCAGTGTTGGCTGTTATTTTAGTCTTAGAAGCAAAGATAGCTGGCGCCAACATTTGGATTGTGTCACTACATTTCTGCCATTACAGGCCCAGCTGCTGGTGTAGTCCCACCTGGGTTTAACCAACAAAGTTGTTTTCTTTTTTCTTTTTTTTTTATCAAAAAAGTATTATTTTACCCCTGCCATTAGCCATTTTACTCATATAAAAATTGATTTAAAAAACTGTGAGGACATTCAGCGCAGAAAAACAATATTAGAATAACACTGAGTGCCACGACCCTTCTGTGTGATATTTGTCCACGCTGTGACATTTGGAGTGGGTTTAAAATTGATTTGGTGGGAGCATAACCAGTTATGATTGCACATCAATGCTGGACAGAAAAAAAGCCAAAATTTTTAACTACTGTATACTTGAGGGTTTGTTACTTTTCATAGTATGAGGACAAAATGTTGCTTGTGTATTTTCCAGTTCAAGACAGACTGTCCCAGCTCTCTAACTGTATAATAGATCAATGTATTCTGGAGGGGTCAGATTAGATTTATATTTATATATTTTTTTTCATTGAATTATATGGAATGACCCTATATACTGCTCTACTTGTTTAACAGATATCGCCAACTTTTTTCAACTAATTATGGATTACAGTAAATTAGACCATTCTTTGTCACATGTCAATGATGCAAAAGATAGTGATGGAGTAGCTGTGACTACCTCTCAACCTGGTGCTCCAGTCTGCATGCCAAATATCATTGGGTAAGATTCGAACCCAAGTTGTTCCCCAATGGCCATATGAATGCATGTGAATCTTAGACAGAAGGCACTTATGTAGAAAAAGTGTTCATATGAATGGATGTGAATTGGTGAATGAGGCAAGTTGTATAACAGAGTGCTCAGTTAGAGTAAAAAAAGTGCTGGTCACAGTTTCTATACAGGGATGTTCTGGTTTTAAAATGTAAAACTTATAGCTTATACTTAAAGCTTACAGTTTGGTCTTTAATAGGTACAGTAATACAATAATAAGACTCTGAAGCACCCATTATTTATATTTCTATTGGCTCAGACTTTTGTATGACTTCAAGTGAAGGACTGTTCACTCTCCAGGTGATTATATACCACTGCTTCATGTCATCGTGTGTCTTCGCGATAGTGGCTCAAAGAGTTGTAATCGGAAGGTTGCCGGTTCGAGCCCCGGGCAAGACACTTCACCCGTTGCCTACTGGTGGTGGTCAGAGGGACCGGTGGCGCCAGTTCCGGCAGCCTCGCCTCTGTCAGTGCGCCCCAGGGCAGCTGTGGCTACAATGTAGCTTGCCATCACCAGTGTGTGAGTGTGTGTGAATGGGTGGGTGACTGTAAATGTAAAGCGCTTTGGGGTCCTTAGGGACTAGTAAAGCGCTATACAAATACAGGCCATTTACCATTCTCTCTTCCATACTTTGTGCTTTCTCTGCTTTTTCTCTATTCTTTCTCCTCATATCCCAGATGGGGGAAAGATGGCTGCCTTGTGTGTTCTGTCAGAGATGTCAGTGTTAAAAAGGATTTTTTCATTCCCACCATCGCCCTGTGTTTGCTCATAGGAGACCGACTGATTGTTGGGTTTTCTCCAGAATACTGTAAGGTTTTTACCTTGCAGTAAAAAACACCACGAGGTGACTGTTGTTGTGATAGACGCACACAGTATGTGAGCATGCATACATACATTTACAGTTCACTGTAAAGTCATGTCCTGACTGTAACCCGCTAGGAGGAAAGTGCAAGCTTAACATCCAGCATAATCCCGCTGTACAGGGTCAGCTGCAGGGCACACAGACACACACATACTGCAGATACACAACCCTAAATAAACGAGTGTGATGTGTGAATTTCTGTAAGCCATCATGGTTGTGTAATGTGATTAAGGTCAAACGAATGCTCATCTTTTAGCTGGTGTATTTATTAGCATTTTGCATGTTTCTATTTGTGGGTCTGTGTCCAGCTCAGTAGCACACAATTACATGGCTCAGTGTATCAGCTAATGACACACACACACACACATGCGCACACACACACATATACATAGACTGTTAAAGTCATCCATCCAGTCCATCCATTTTTTTTTTCAGTTTGCTGTCATGACAAGTTTATTTAAAATGAAGTTTGGATGACGAGGTTATGATGAAACTCAATTTGTAATATTTTGCAACTCGGGCTGTTTTCATAGCACGCATTGAGGACTTGTTAGGGTTTCTGTTAGATTCTCTTTTTATTTGTGCTGACAACGTCTTATGTTTTAATTTCCAACTAATATTTGACAAATAAATAATAATGCAGTGTAATCAGCTGCCAGTCTAATAGGTCATTCGTCTAGTGATAGACTGCAAGTCCAGTGTGTTAAGCTCCGACCTGATTAAAACGATTTTACTTACCGTGCATCACTTTGTAGGTGATACTTGGTCACTAGGTAACATGCGAGGCTCCATTTGGATAGCCAACCAGTATATTAGCTGGTAGTTGCTTCCATTACTAAAAGGTTAACATAAATTTAGGTAATACACCTGGCAAACCGGGACACAGTGTAATTAAATACATGAATGATGAAGTTTTTCACAGTTTATCTTTGTAGCTGGAAATTAGATTACTCTAAACTGAGAAACATAACAGAGAAAACAGCATAAAATATGGACAACATGACATCAACACACAGACAACATGACACAGACGATAATGTATACCATATTTATGGTGCATAAATGTTGGAATAAAACTATGCAATAAATACAGGATGGTTAACTACTTAATATTTATAGTTATGTACACTCAGAGCAAAGGAATAGCTGGAATAGCTTGTTCTTCAGTCATCAGAGTTATTAAAAAAATGTACCTTTGACCCCAATATTTCATTCAGGCTTCCCTCAGAGTGTAGTCATGACATATTTAAAAATTAATATTAAGGGATGTCCTCTTCCCAGCAGCACAGCACTCTCCCTCAGCCCTGCACGGTTTTATCCTTAGCTCAGTCTCTATTAGAAGATTATCTTATAATGTCCATCATCCAGCACACTGCTGCCTGGTTGAGTTGTTTTATGATGTATTCTGGAAGGCAGCTCACCCATGGTTAATGTCCAAATTTTGCTTTAATGTGCTCATGTAAAGCTTGAATTAACATCAAATAACCCCCGGCTACCGTGTTTATCTCATCATATGTAATTTTAAGGATCATAAGATCACGGAAACTACAGTTCTGGACATGTACCACACTTCACTTACTCTCTTCATTTTCTTCTCTCTTTTTTTATTGTCTTGCAAAAGTATGTTTCATTACTGAAAAAATTAGGTGACTTTGTACAGCTTTGAGAATTGTAGCCATTCCTCTTTTGAAGTGTTTTGCACTCATCCTCATAAACATGTAGCTCACATCCATTAAAGCTCATGGTGGTTCTTCCCTGGTGTTAACTTTTCTTTCACAAAAAAATAACTGTTACAAAATATATTTGTAACATCTTGTGATATGATCATACTGTATGGTCATTTTTTTCATTGTGTAAATTTGTATTTCTATGTTAAATGCAAATAAAACTGAATAAAATTAATCACTGATGTTTTGTTACACATTAGAAACAATGGTCTTGTCCCGGTCCTGGGTCAGCGAGTATTGTGTATTGTTAGTTGGTTTGTGGTTTCTATTGTTTAATATAAGTTTAGTTCCGTGCCTCTGAGTTAAGTCTGGGGATTTCCTGTTTTACTTTGAAGGTCTGTGTCTCGTGTTGGTGTATTCTGTTTTGCTTACCTGGTCTCGTTTTTCCCAATTGTTTCCAGTTGTGTTTCCACCTGCTCCTTGCTTTCCCGTGTTCCTGCCTGTGTAATTATAGTGTGTGTCCTTCAGTGCTCGTTATCGCATCGTACCGCCATTCCTGCCTGTGTGTTCTGTTCATATGTCATTTCAGTTTTGTATTTTGCCATCAATAAAGCTAAGGTTGTTTTTGAGATTACTTTTGCCTCCATGATTCTTGCACTTGGGTCCTTTTCCTCCCTGCCTGCACACAGACCTTTACAGGTCATGTGTGTGTGTGTGTGTGTGTGTCTGTGTGTGTGTGTTTTCACTGAATCCACTGATTTATTAAACTACAATTTTTTTAATGTAACATTTAACTAAATTTTAATTACTATTAATGTTGTGACAAAGAGTGTTAGAAAGTATCCTCATTAATAAAGTGATTTTTCTAGCACAAGATATCTTTATGGTGTTATTTTTATAAGGTGCTAGGTTACAGACACTACAATCTATTGTCATGAGAAAATATTTGACTATTTAGTGGGAAAGAGTTTTACATTGTAGAGTTAAAGCAAACTTTACTACATTCTAGAAGATAATATATTACAAAGTAACAAATTGCTCTAAATTTTGTTTGTCTACTGCAATGGATTACTAACTTTACTAATTAAATTATAACTACTAATGAGTATTTTGTGTTTATACAGTTTAGTTGTACAGTTACTGTATGCTGATTCTCATGTAAGTTACATAAGTTCACAAAAACTGTCTTTTTGTATGACTGTTGCCTGATGTAGGGCATGCCCCCC
>VUQR01009092.1:54777-74982 GCA_015108515.1 Hemichromis elongatus | reverse complement strand
GGTTTCTTCCTGTTAAAAGGGAGTTTTTCCTTCCCATCGTCGCCAAAGTGCTTGCTCATAGGGGGTCATATGATTGTTGGGTCTTCTCTGTATATACTAAGCGCCTTGAGGCGACTGTTGTTGTGATCTGGCGCTATATAAATAAAATTGAATTGAATTGAATTATATATATATATTATATATTTATATATATATGTGTGTATATATATATATATATATATATGTGGAATTTTAAACCCTTAAATAATATCAACGAGAAGAATGTTTTTTTATTCTGATATAGTGCACACACAAAAATAAATATATCTCTAAGGTGTGTACATTAGGGCTGTTGTCCTTGATAATACTTCAATAGATTCGGTGAGGTAAAAGTAGATCTTGTATCAACTTTCAAGATGCCTGGAAACCTTTGGTGAAATTGCACACAGTCTCTGCGGCTGCTTTATGCTGCCGTGTGTTATGTGTTTACTTGTATATTTCTGATATTACACTGACTACAGCTAATTAACATTTTTCCACCCATTCTTCTTTTTTAAATTTAAAAATGTTTGTTTGGGTATAAAATGTTGCAAAAAAGTTCGATAAAATTAGAATGAAATAAAAATAGAATTAGACTCTATCAGTATGAATCAGAAATGTTAAAATCGAAATGATATCCAGCCTGTCTTCTCAGTTTTGAAAAATACTATTCTGTGAGGTAGTTGACACTAAAATGCAAGAATTAGTCCCATTCAAACTCTGCTAACTGTTCCAAAACAGCTGATATATGCTCTAAAGTAATCCTTTTGCAAATTCTGTTCCACAGAATCTAAACAGCCTGAGAAGAGTTGCTCCTGGCCAGCAGAGGGTCATTTACTTAATGGCAAATGAATCTCTAATCCTGTGTAAACGTCAGGTCCGTGCAGTAAGTGCTCCTGCAGACAGAGAGAGTTTTGCTCCCAGAGCTTTCAGCCAAAAAAAGTCTGAGCTGTTCCTCAAGCTGGAGACAAGGTCAAGGAAATAATGTTTGATCTGTTATGGCACTCTTATAATTATTTGGACCCTGGAGGAGGACCTTTTCTTTGGCTTGGCTACTGCCATCTAATATTTCACTTGAAAGATGTGAAAGCCATATCACTACTTGTGGTGTAAGTATGCTGCTGGATATTCCTAAATCTGCTTGCAAATTTATTCCTCCACTCACTGTAATTCTAATTACTATTAATTTAAAAAACTTAGTAGAACTTCAGTTATTTGTTATGCTTTTTGGGTGTGGAGGGCTGATAGAGGTAAAGCTACTACTGCCTAAATCATATAGTCAAATAAGTAGCGTGTTTTTAATATATTGCATGTGAGTGACCAACCTCTTCCTAAAACAACACTGTGGGTTTCTGATGCCTGTATCTCACGTTCAAAGCTACAATAGAAAAGTTTCAGAAATTCCACTTCTACTCGGAAAGTTATACAAATAAAAGGAGGACAAGATTTTTTAAAATAAGTTGGATTAAAGTTTACATTTCTGTCAGTCTTAGTTCAATGTGCTTATAATTTAGTGCAAATAATATAAAAATTCTCTATTTAAACTCATTAAAAATATATCTGTCACAAATTCTTAAGGATTATTATTACATGATATATAATATATACGTTAATTTTTAAGAGGTTTTTTTTTCTGACCAACAGCTAACGGAAGATTTATGATTTTAATGCTTATTTGATTGCACCTTATTTTGACAAAAATACAAATTCAGCGTTGCATCTAAACTACAAAGGCATAACTTTATATCAAACAGAGAAAAGCTGCAAATCCAAACATACTGAAGGCAGTATTCTGCTAACTTTTATAATTTAATCTTGAAAAAAGAGCTGGTAACTTTTTAAAGATATTTCTGTGACTCATTTTTTAGCTAATTATTTAAATAATGATTTTTCATTTACTGACTGATTTCCCAGAGATGTCAAATTGTAAATGATCTATTAGTAAAATTTAAAAAAGTTAGTCCTCATCACTTTGAGCAGAAAGTGTAGGGATACATCCAGGATAAATAGCTCATGATAATGTTTGAAATATTTCATAATACTGAAACCCAACACAGATGAAGGCCGAGCTATGACCCTAACAGAAGTGTAGGAGGGATTTAAAGGCACTGTTAAAACAATATATATATTCATAAAACCAGGGGTAAAAACGAAGCCAGTGTTATTCCATTCAATAAATCTCCCACAACAGGAGGGGCTGGAGGAAAAAGTGGCTTGCGTACGATGCGCTGAACTTGAGGATTTCTTTACAAGTGATGACTTATACAAGAGTTCAGCTGCTCTATAAGATGTGCCGTGTGGTGAGATGAGCTAACGCACGTGTCGAGCTTGAATGGGAGGAAATGGAGGAGGTCGGGGAGCCTTCGGTGGGTATTAAACTCCGAGGTGGGCGACTCTATTTGCTGTGATCGCTGAAGTTTAATTGTTCTGAATGCAGCTGGTGGTCAGCTTATGCCTTCGTACACAGCAGACAAAGAGAATTGCAGATTTACAGGGAAGAAAGTGCTAAAAGAAGATGTGGCCATAAAATCATTTTCAGGAAATTTCTGACAGGTTTTTGAAATGTACCCCGTCTCTCTCTTGCTTCAATACTATCCCATAAAGTTGACAGTCACATGACAACATTAACATGTCAGCTTTCATATGTGTGATTTAATGTTAAGAAATGCAGGGTTTCGACAAGTTTGCTACAGCCTCTTGAGATTCCCATATTTTAAAGATGTTTATAGAAATGGCCTAAAATATAATATTAGCTTATGGTTCCTTTTACATTTTAACATACCTTGTTATAACAGACCACATCTCTGTCCACAACCTTCAAGATCAGCAACCAAACGTGACTTTATCCGACATTATGATGTCATCGTGTTGCCTAATAAACATCTACAAAAATGGCCTATATTTGGCATTTATGGACCCATAAAGAATTATAAAAGCATTCTATCATTTTTAAATTTGCAATATCTAATTTATTTCAACAAAATATAATTTTTATGATCTCCAGTGCCGTGAAAAACCTTTTTCCTCTGACGTGATTTTTTAGTCTTTTTGCATATTTGACAGACTTAATGAAAAATGCAGTTTTTGAATGATAATTTAATTCCTTATGTTAAACAGGAATCCAAACCTAACTGACCTTGTGCAAAACATATTTTCCACATTTCAGTGGCTGATTACTCTCAGACCTTTTGAATAAGAAATACCTTGAACAGAACCTGTCTGACAATGAAGCCTTGGCTAAAAGATCCCAAAAAGAAATATCATGCCACAATCTAAAGAAACAGCTAAGAAATGATGTCACTGACATCTATCACTCTGGAAAAGGTTACAAAGCCCTTTTCACAGTGTCTATGGCTTTGGGACTCCAGCTAACCACGGTATGAGCCATTATCCACAAATGAAGAGAACTTTGTGACCCTTCCCACTATCAAAATGACTCCAAGAGCACAGTGACAACCCATCCAGGTGGTGACAAAAGACCCCTAGAACAACATTTAGAGAACTGAAGGACTCACTTGAGGTCAGTGTTTATAATTCAACACTAAAAAAAAAGACTGGCCAAAAGTCCCACTATACCTGGTATACCTCTACAGCCGTTCATCAACATTTAGACTTGGTGTTGGCAGTGTGATGGTCTGGGGTTGTATAACTGGAGCCATGACTTTTGTGCCCTGAAGCTAAAGCAGTAATGAGCTGAAATACACCGGAAAGCCCACCACTGAATGATTATGAAATAAAGTAAAGATTTTGGAGTGGTCTAGTTGATGCTGTGGTGTGACCTTGAACAGGCTGTTCACTGTTAACAATCCTTCAATTTGGCTAAATTAAAACAATTCTGCAAAGTTTAGTGGATCAAAACGCCTCCATGGCCCTGTCAAAGACTAATTGCCAGTCACTGCAAATGCTTGATTCCAGTTCTTGCTGCCAAGGGTGGCATGAATAGTCACTGGGTTAAGGGGGAAATTAATTTTTCACATGCGCCAGGTTGGTCTGGATAACTTTTTGCCTTAATAAGTTAAATGTTACTATTTGGTTTTGCTGCTAAGCATTTTGGCTACTGCCACATTTAATTTTTGAGGATAGAAGTTACCTTATATAAATGACAGGGTGGAGTACCAACTTGCCAGCTAGCGTGCCGGTTAGCAAGCTTCATTCATAAACTGCGCAGGTGCAATTCATAGACACATCTGCAGAGTAGTAGCAGACTAATATGCTGAAATTTCAGTCTTCAAAGCTGAAGCACAAACTTCTTGCCCCATCAGAACAAATATAATCAATAGGTCCAATTCAATGATTTCTAGGTGGCTCCAGCTGCCTGTGTTGACACATCTGTCAATCAAATCCACTAACTTCTGGTAGATAAATTATAAATAATTCAACCACCTGATTGTCAAGGGGTTGAATATGCATAGAGGCCACAACAGCTTTTTGTGCCCAGCTTTAAATATCATTCTTAATGCTGTAAGGTTGGATATTTAACATGCAAGTCAGTGGGGACTGACTCGCTTTTTTATCCAGCCTCAAGTGGTAGCTAGAGGAACTGCAGTTTTCAGCTCTGAAAGTTAAGTCTTGTTTTCACATGATTATCTATACACCCCTAAATTCTATTTGCAGCCACATTAGTTGCCCTCTGCTGGCCATTAGTAACCATGCAGTTTAAATCACTTCTGCATAGGCTTAATTTTTCGGACCCAGAAGCATCTAAAAACCCCTGCTGCTACGATGCCAACAGAAAAATGTAAACTACAGCAGAGGCTTACTATAGAAATAAGTACAGTAAAATTATCATTGGTGTAAGTAGAACTTGGATAAAGTTCAGCAACTACAGCTGCCAGACGTGTTTTGATGCTTTCCACAGAAATAGATAACAGCATTTCACCACAATGTTGTAAACATTTAAATTTGTAACATTTGAAAGGAAGTGAGCTGCACAAGTGATGCATAAGATGGAAACTACATGTTTAATTTTAGCTCTGAATAATATACTGCAGAGGCTCACCAAAGAACATCATGACTGTGCAATATGCTATCACTCAACACAATAGACTCACTATTTTCTTTCTCTCTTTTTGCTCTGTTTCTTCTTTTTTCTTTCTCCGCTTCACTCCCTTGAATGCCATGCATTCCTCTTTGTTTGCTCATGCTGAGCCCTCCCCGTGGATCCCAAGCCTGACTTTCCCAAAGCCGATATTAATATCACAGGCCATTGTAATGGAGTTATTTTCATGGAAGCCCCGGAGGAAGTCACGTGGCTATGATTAGTCCCCCGAGGGCCCAGAGTCTCCATTAAGCTCGTTGTTTTAACTCACATAACCATCAATGAAGTGGAAAAGCTGAGGAAGTAGCTATCAGTCAGGGCCGGCTGGGGTGTTTTCTGAGCACCTATTTTGTAAATGGGGCCAGAATATTTTCCCTCTTTCTCTTTTTGGAGGGGGAATTATTCTTAAACTGTGGCTTGCAAAAAGAGCCTACACATGTGTGCGTTTACATTGACCCACCACCATTAAGATTGATAGCAATGGGATCTGGTGGTTAACACAGTGTTTAAGCCTGGAGAAAAAAAAGGGGGGGGAAAAACAACATAAGGAAAAGCACAAGGACTCACACACACTCAGCAACTACACGCAAGGGTGAGCTCGAATGCATCTGCCATCAGGAAGACAACTTGAGTTAAGATGGAAAAAAAGGTACCCTGGAATACATTTACTCTGTCAGGTTACTACTTAAACACACATGACTGAGGAAAACAGACACTGCTACATGCATGCTTCCTCTCATAACTCTGTTCACCTCTCTTTTTGACCCAAAAGCCAATGGGCCACTTTTCAAACGACAGGAAGAACTGGGCCAGCAAAGGCAGTTGACAGCTTTCAGATGGACTATTAGTGATATCAACCATGCTCAGAGGCTCACTGTGAGGAAGTGAATGCTGCTCCCACTCTGTAATTACCCAGACATTAGTCTCATAATTGTCAAAGCAAATTTTCTTGAAGTCAACTACTAACATTTTTTAAGAAAAAAAAAGAAAAGAAAAGATAAAGAATAAAAAAAACAAAAAACCCACTGTATTACAAACGTCAACATTTTACTTTAGATTACTAACAGTATGTACCCAATGACTTTAGACAGATCAGCTACAACACTAAAACCACTGACATATGAAGTTACAGTGAAATGTTCTGCTTGGGAACCTCGAGTCCTAGCAATCATGTCGATGCTATTTTGACAGATACCACCCACCTAAATATACTGCAGACAAAAAACAGCCCTCATTGAAAGAGCACTCACCTATCAGGACAACAGCTACCTGTTTGTGGGTTTTTAAATCAATATTTTTATGGATACACTTTCATAACTCTTTTATACGTGTCAATCTTTTGGTTTTTACCCTCTATGTCTCATTATGTGCCTTATTTTTTATCCCTATAATGTCTTTCACATATTTTTCACATCTTTCTAATTAACAACTTCATTTTCAACACATTTTGTAAAGATGTTTGTAAAATGTTATATGTTGTTAGTAGTAGTAGTACATTCCCATGCTACAGCAAGGCTTGGTCTCTTGACAAACTGAGCAAGTTAACCACATTGAGAAAGATACAATAAAAGAGGTAGATGTGGTTTTCTAGTGTGCATTGCCTTTCAACTTAAGATTAACTGAACCTATTTTGATATCATGATATCTAAAAGAAGCATATTGAGGCAAATTTAAAAATCATGTGATTTTAGTCCATTGGTTGGTGATTGCCAGGCAATTGTTTGCATCACAGTCATCAATATCTTAGAGTCAAGTGTTTTGAATATAAAATAAAAAAATGTTGGTTTTGTTTAAAACATGTTATAGGTGCAAAAATAGTAAAAACGGGCCATTTTAGCAGCTATGTTGCCTAGGTGGTTGCTAGGCAACACCGTGATATCATATCAAATATTATGAAATGCCAAGTTATGAAATAACTTGGTAAACTGGGTCTTCTTCTATACTGTAAACTGGACACAGTTTTTATACTGGACACCCCAAATCATGAATGTTACCCAGCAGTCCTCAGGCTTTATGGATACTCATGCTGCTGTCTTCCCTGGCAATCCTGCCTTTCCAAAACACACTTCCATTTTAATTTGCATCCCAAGGGTCGAGGGTGGGAGTGGGGGGGCTATTTTAAAGCTGACTTTCCAGCAAATAAATCTGGTAGTTTTACCATTCTTTTTTCTGTTTTGGAAAATGTAAATACCAAGCTGCTCACATCACTGAAGATAACTAAGACCTTCCATTCAGTCACATCTGCATGTCGTCCAAAATGATGTAAGCAAGTTCCCATCACTTTTCCTTATTAATGTCAGTTCCATGTTGGGCGCTGAGCTACATAAACACCCACACACATGTTAATAATGCACACGCAGCAAGACTCTATGTGGGCCCCAATTGACCTGCTTGTGTTAAACTGACACACATATAATACGCCATCTATCCCTCCTTGCCCCACTTTTGCTGCTTGGTCCCGTTTGGGCTGGCTGGGGGGGGGAAATGGAAGATCCACATGGAGCTTGTGACACCGTGGCCCTGTGCTTTTCCCCAGTCGCTGAGACCAGAGGAGGTCGACCGGCCCAGTGCACATTAACTGGAACAGGTGCAGTGAGCGGGGGCTTGTTTTTCTTCATTGGCTGCTCAGGAAATCATAAAGCAAATATATTGCAGGAGGACGGTTTTCGGGGTGCCCTGTGAGCAAACTGAGAGGGGAAATGGATCAACGAGCGGCCATCGGGGACAGTAAATCAACAGGCTAAAAGGAGAGCTGAATGTACTGTGGAGGCCCCGGGAGCCCAGCCCAAGGCCAGGGCCTCTGTCAGTCAGAGCCTGGTGTTAATGTCAAAGCCAGCTGGACCTGGCAGCACATGCCTATAAGGAAATGATTGAGCTGTCTCTGTCAATCGCCATTATACCACTAGAGGCCATCATGTCACAGGGTAGCATTTTTGAGAACTTCAAGGTTTAGCTTGTCCACATATAGTTTCTTTCAAATCTTTCCATGGATCAGATTTTCTGACCCCTCAAAGGAACCCGAGAAGCTGTTTGTTTGTTTGTTTATACCAGTCCGTCTATACTTTTATGGCATTGACATATATATCGATCAGGACCAGTGAGAGAAATAGCGCAGTTGAAAATGTAGGAGCCTTTCCTTGCACTCGTTGGAGTAATGGGTCATCACTAATCGATTTGTCCTGCTTGTTTAAGCTCCAGTGAGATCTTCGTGTCCCTCTGTCAAATGCCTCACTGCACGCAAATTTCTCACCGGCTGGAAACCACTTTCTCTCTGCTACTGCCCTTGATTCAATCATCGTCAATCAGGAACATATGGTGTTTCTTGCCCAGCTACGCCTTACCACCAGTGCCACATGCACTCCCCCCTTTTTCTCTCGCTTAGTTTACAAATTAGAGCAGCTAAACTTTACTGCTACTTCATACAGGCCGGTGCTGCCACAGGAGGCCCGGCCAAGGCTGGCTACCTTGTGAATGGGGCATTATTATGAGCTGGAGACACGAGCTGGTCCAGCCCAATTTTTCTGATTGAGTGTTTCAACACATCATATAGCGAAACAGCTGTACTACAAATTAGTATGTTTTCTGTGACAATGATAAATGTGCTGCTTAGACTCTGTAGAAGCCTGACTATTTCCAAAGGCCTCTTTTCTTCCCCACCTTCCCAGCATAGACACCTCAACACCACACACACTTACATACAACACACACGCACACCACACACATATTAAACCCGTCCATTTGCCAGAAGAGGCAGAGCAGTAGAGGTTGTGATCACTCTGCTTAATCATCCATCTGTCATTCGACTTACTCTTGCCAAAGAACGAATGCAGAGAGTTGTGCAACACAATATCTATTGTTGAGAGTCAGCTGTCAAGTGACCAGGCATGAATTAAACTTAACTTCATATGCTGATTGATTTAAAACCATGCTGAAAACCAATCTTAGCAGTGTTTGTGAGACCATAAAAGCAATATTTGGTTACTTTTGACTGCACGGGCACTCATTTTATCATACATCACAAAGTAAGGTCTGATTTACCAGGCTAAGGCTACTTAAAGAGCACCTATGCTATATGTTATTATGGAAAATAGATGTTTTTACTGCACACAATCGCTGTGTCAACGCAGTAGCATAGTTTGTTTTAAGTGTCATCCAGCCATGACTGAAGACAGAACTGTTTGTAGCTGCTCTTAAAAGCCATAGTCAAGAATTACTTATGGGGGTAATCTAAAGAAAAGAGAGTTTCAAAGAGAAATTCAAATCTTCTCCACTTAACAATGCACAAAGTTAGAAAACTGTCAAGCAAAGCTTTGGAGGGGGTTTCACACTATGTTAAAAATTCAAGTATTATGTTGTTTTAGGGATACTGACACCCCTAAGGGAAGGATAATTAAAGGAAAATGTAGGATAAATGTAAATAGTTTGTTTGAATGGCAGTACACATCATGGATTAAAAAAAAAAGAAGAAAAATCCCCAAATTAAGAAACTCAGCCTTCTACAGGAGGAAATCTCAGGAAAGACATCACAGTAATTGCTCACTCCAGGAAATGGAAGCAAGAAACGTAAGTGCTTGGCAAATTGGATTTTCCCCTTATGCATTCTAGGTAATTGAGGATTTCCACTACACGTTTCACAGGTAATTGTGTGGTAAAAGTATAAACACTAGTTCAGTTTAAGCACACTCAAACCGTAGTTCTTTTGAAACGCGAGAGCCAAACACCTAATGTCAGTGATTTGAAGCCCTGCAGTTGAAACTGTGCGGTTTGGGAGAAAGTGATCATACCAACGAGCTTACTAGGTATTTTGCAACTTAAACGAAAAAGCCTGAGACATAGAGAAGTGAAACTACTTTTAGGGCTGAGCTGCTGGAGCAGCTGGAAGGCAACATGTTCCAAGTTCATGTAACAGGAAAATAAAAGTGGTACGTCCCCATTTTTACACCATATGTAATTTCACACTAAATAATAAAAAAAATAAATGTTGCCTTCAGTGTTGGAGGGTGGAGGTGAAATCTATAGCGTAATGAATGGTTAGCATGACCAGTCTCACAGTTGTAGGTACTTCAGCACAGTGCTTTCCGGTGTCTGTGTTAAAACAGATCATTTAACTGGTCACTGCTAACTCATAATTTCTTCAGAAAACTATATTGATACCGCAGCATCTTTACTTCCTCATTCTAATAATGACACATTGGGAGTGTTTCCTGTTTTATTATCATCAGCCTGACAGGCTGCCAAAGAACAAAAGAGGTAAATGAAGTAGAAAAGTTAATATAGGTACTTTACTGTATGTTACTGATACATTACTGATTATGAAGACACAAATAGAAATAATATCCACTTTTATCAGAGTCTTAAAAGCAAACCTAGCCATAAAATAATACCATAAACCCCATGACTTTGAAGAGGAGGGTGGTGTGGCACTTTAGACATTTTTCAATTTTACTCTCAGCTGGTGTGTGATATGCAGCCAGGCTGGTTTTCTGAGGGGAAAACATCAACCGGCTTCAAGCACAACAAGCAGACGATGTTATTCTTTCTGCCCTACAGAGTGGCAGAGACAAGCTAAACATCTACCCATAAATTTAACCTGGTGTGGGTCAGGCTGCTGGCTCAGCATCAATAACGTGCACCTAATGTGTGCCAGGAAGCCAAGCCCCTTTTACCACAGAACTGCTCATATATCTGACTCCTCACATCATTTTGATCTGCTCTATGAACGCTCACAGCACCTGAATTTTCCATTAAGATGACTATTTTGAGTTGGAATGCTGAATCACCACATTTTAGTGTTTAAACTTGTCATTGTCAAATTCATTTTGATACATTAGTGTTGGCTGATAAATAAATCTGAAGAAGATCGAAGGCCCTGTTACTTAGTCATGCTGATCTCAACCTATGGCCGACCTATAGCAGGCCTCCACAATTAACATCACGCGCTTCTTTTGTCTATCAAACTCTGACTGGTTGACATGACTGAAATAAAAACACATATCCATCCTAATGTAACAAATACTGCTAGTGGCTTATCCAAATCAACCTCTTTGTCAACTAGTCGCAATATTGGGTGCCTAGACATAACAGACTACAGTTTGCATTATAAGTCTGGAGAGTTGGCAGTGGAATAAGTTGTAACAAATTTGTCAACCAGGAGATGCATGTCCCATTTCACCCTTTAGGTTTTCTCGGCTAGTTAGGCACTATAAACTATGTTTTCAGCTTGAGCCAGTTGAAGGTACTTTGTAAGGTTTAGGTAGTGGAAACTACTTGGTTAGTTTTAAGCATTTATGTGCTTTAAAGGAAATATTTTCTATGTTCATTGCACTTTTTCTAGTTTTACTCTTGCTCGGTGGCAGTAGCTTAGGTGGTAGAGCAGGTCACCTATTACATGTCTGTTGGCTTGCTCCCTGTCTGCAAGCCAATATCTCTCCTTGGACCAACACACTAACCCCAAGTAGCTCTCCGATGTATCCATTGAAGTATGAATGTTTGTAAATGTTAGATAGAAGCACTCTTACAGAAAAAAATGCTTGTGTCAATGAGGCAAGTTGTGCAAAGTGATTTGAGTGCTCAGAGTAGAAAAGCACTATATAGGAACAAGTCTGTTTATTTGCTTAGTGGTTAATTGGCGAGAGTTTGCAGAAAAGCAAGTCTGCAAACTCTTGCTAAGTGTCATTCAACTATCAACCAAAGCAAAGCAAGGAAGCTTTTGTTGTAGCACCCTCTTTGCAATTGATTTCACCAAGCAACAACCTCTCACAACAGCTGTCAACCAGTCTATCAAGTGAGGGTGAGTGGCAGACAGAGAAAAGACCCAAAATGCAGGACTTGGCAGACAGGTTTAACAAAACTGAACAGCTTCATTGCTGGAGCCCAGGAAACAAAATACAAAAAAAATACAACCTAAACTGAAAACTAGAATTACTGATTTCATAAGAGAGCAAACGGCACACACAAGGAGAGAATGACGACAAGATGAGAAATAACAGAGGGACACTGAGGAAATAAACAGACATGAGGTAATCAGGGAAAGAAACACAACTAAGGAAAAGAAGGAGCAGGTGAACAGAATCAATTAACCAGCAAGAAGCATTGACCAAGAGAATACTGTCAAAAATAAAACAGGATACTAGCACTAAGACTGTAACTAGAACACATGAACTTGACATGCCAAAGTGAACACAAAGACAAAACTGACTGACCACAGAGCTATAACAGAAACACAGACTAAGCATGGGGAACATAGGAGGGCAGGAAAAACTTGAGAATAACAAAGAGAACGATGAATACAAAATTGGAATGAAAGCCTAACCGAAGCTACAACAAAACACCAGGAACAGGAAACCAAGTCCTAAACTGAAAATGCTAGGTACAAAACCCAGTATCATGACACAATCAGGGAATAGGCATTTTTCCTTAGCGACCAAACTCTTGGCCTGTATGACTGTATGTCCATTTCAGCACCAAAACTAAATAATCATAAACTCCTTTTTAAAAAGTTGTTATAAAACACTGACATGGTGGCAGATACTTATTTAGATATTAACATTACCTTACTGTGACAAGTCGAGTCCCTTGGTGTGTTGTTGTTGCAGACCTATGCTCCACCAGGAGTCTACAGGAAAATTGATTGATTGACTGTGACAAGTCACAGCTTGACCAGTCTAGATGTTTGATAAGTAGCCTACTAACGTTAGCCTATGTTAGCATTCAATTTTAGCCACTGCAAACATTTCACCCTGTGCAACAAAGCTGATTTCACAACAGCAGTCCCAGCTGTCTCAAACATGACATTGGTAACATGCATTTCAGGATAATATAAGAAGGATAGTTCTTCGCATACTATTACTGTGACTTGAAATTTCCTCAAGTTGAATTCTTGAATAGACTGAATGCCAGTCATTTAGCTGCGTTGCAAAATTGGAAGTATTTCCTACCTTGGTCTGAGAAACCAAGGTGTGCATATTGCTTTTTGTGAATCATTTATCATCGCTTGGTCAGCTCCCCAACGAAAGTTATTTCCACACACTAGTTGCTAATCTTCCACATGTTGTTTTTCCCCTACTTGTTGACTTCCTTTTTCTTTTTCTTCTTCTTCTTCTTCTTCTTCTAGTCTAGAACACTTGTAGCTATAAAGCTCTGCTTTAGCGCGTATGCTGCCTATACTACAGCCGTCATATTCTTCTCCTTTGGCTGCTCCCTTTAGGGCCCTATCTAACGCTATCCTGAGCATCATCCTCTATCATGCCAACCCTCTGCGCATCCTTCATTACATCTGCGAATCTTCTCTGAGTTCTTCCTCTTTTTCTCCTCCGCTGCACACGTATGGTTTTAGAAACTGGAAACTCTTTGTTTAGTTTTAGGAAAAGATTACAATTTGGATTAAAACTATTCAATGAGTCAGTAGTGACAGACCTGTGTGAACACTCCTTGAACCCAGTTTTCCAGGTTTTTCACCAAAGGACATCTTGTGTATTTAGAGTGCCAAAAGAGCAGTAACTAAAACTGTGGGAATGAGAATGAGCTGGAAATAACTGTCTGGCACAATCCCTGCCCTTTAATTAAAGCTCTCTTTTAATTTTACACTGAGTTAATTAATTTTTTTTCTTGCGATGGTTAAGAAGTAGATGGTTCCTGCTTTTGCTTCCTAAATTTTCTTCATGGTTTGTGGATTACTTATCAAAATGTTTTCTGGGATTAAGGGAGAAGTGTATGTCTCCTTGTGGGTTTTAATGTGAGGCACAAAAGGTTATATTCATTATGAATTTCCATTCTTGAAAAAAAAAAAAGTTTCCTAGAACAACAATGGTTGAAAACCATATTCAAACAAGTCATTGTACTGGAAACGTCTCAGTAACTTTCCATCCTCATCGCTGATCTTTTATTTGTTTTATTTTGGCTTTAGGATATGTGAAATGTGCTTCGCTAATCAGTCAGCACATTTCCTTGGCTGGGTAACCTCCCTCTAGCTTGCAGGGTTTAACGTTGACATGACCGCCATCACCATCATGACAAGGCATATGGCGACTGGGTTCTGTCCAACTCCTTGAAACCAAGTTGACAAACAGTCTCAGTCTAGATTACACACGTTTCAAAAGAGGCGAGTGTTGAGAAATTTGTGAGCCAAAGTAAAACCACATATTTCATACGCTTTTCTGCCAAGAAGGTAACACAATCTCACATCCCACTGGCAAAATTAATGTTTATGAGCATCTTTAATGGGCTACCTCAGACCTAGGCTTTTTAAAATTATGCCAGCGCTACCAGAGCCTGTGAAATGATTTCAGCGCTATAAAAGAAGCGTTCTGTTCTGCCACCTTTGCTATAATTAAGAGCAGCTCCCTTCAACAAGTGAGCTGTGGAAGTGATGGAGAGACTTCATTATTGAACTTTCAGTAAATCAGTGCTAAGGTTTCTACAGTTAAGCCTTTTGAAAATACAAAAAGTGCACCATTCTTAATGTTCACTGATGAGATTTAGTGCAACGTCTTTATTTGCACTGTGGAAAAGACGGCAGATTTAAAGTGACATAACTGGAAAATTAAGGCAGGAAATGAGAAATTATTTATTTGCTAAACGCTTAACTGTTTTTGTAATTGAATTTTCATCTATATGCCAAAATAGAAAAGTTCATAATGGAGTAACTGTAAAGCAAAAATGGGACTCCATCTGAAAGGCAGCGTCTTCTATTTTATGAAAACATGCTTTGCTGGTGTGTGGCTGAAACAAAACCTCAGTCAGTTCAGTTCAAATGTCACTCAACAAAACTCTTTATTTAGCCTCATCTATAACCAGTCATTGAGTCACAATAACACAATAACATATCATTTGCCACAGCTATGACAAACTAACTGGCTTTCCAAACTGAGAACACTTGCTCTACTAAATGAGCTGTCCTGGATTGAAAGCTCAGCGATATCATGATGTTTCACAATAATTCACAATTCTATTGCATCTTGCAGACAGCTGCATTTATAAGAGTAAGTAGATAAGGGACATTTTGCATCTTTCCTTCTTACAACAAGCTATTGTCATTCATGGCACACTTTCTAATTTGAAATGTGAATCTATTGCAAGAAGATGTGAAATACAAACAAATAAAGTAGCCTAGATAGTGTCGGATTATTCACCGGTTTGATTTCTGGAAGAGACACACAGATCTGCTTTGGGTTGCATTAGGTAGGACAACCTGCATAAAAAAATCGCATGTGCTGTGATGACCCCTTATGATTAAGTGAAAAAAGTAGAAAAAAATAAAAAATTTCAAATAATTTCAAGAAAGAAAAAAAAAGCAAGACTCTAAATGAAGGCCCTTGCATAGAATTAACTCATATTCAGATTTTATGGCAGATTAAAAGGTACATTATATGGACTAAAGTATTGGGCCCCACTTTTTATTCTTAATTTAGATGTTGCCATCTGCCACAGGTGTATAAAAGCTCCTTATCCACACGGGGTCACATCAACATGTTTGATTTGAATAATCTTTATACCGGATGGCCTTCCTGACAGAACCCTCCCCCTCTCTGCAGAGTCAAATTAAGGATCTTTTACTTCTTAGCCAAGTGTGTAAACCACAGCGCCATAAAGCCACCGTCGTCAGCTACAAGTGACATTATTGTAAAGTCAAAGCCTTTAGCAACCACATCAACTCAACCATGTGGTGTCAGACTACACAGGGTTAGAGGGCGGGGTTGTAATGCAATGATGCACACAGTGTGTAAATGCTGACAACCTCCTCTGGCATTAACATCAGCAGAAAAACTGTGCTTCATCACATCGGTGGCTCCTGTAAGTGGAATGCTTAATCTACAATGCTTGTTCATATTGATAAATTGTACACTAGTGCTTATAATTTCTGTGAAACGAAAGATTGAGTAGCATGTTCATACTGAGAAAGGTTTAAACACTCATATTTTGAAAACTAATGAACTTAGATGCCAGAGGTTATCAGGTCTAAGGCAGCCAAAGACATTACATTTTGTTTTTCTTAAATTTGGAGTAAATGCCAAACAGAGACATTGATAAAAAAAATATGACATCCTAGCATAGCTGTATATTTTTTTCTATAACACAGCACATTTATGAATGCAGACAGCTTGGACCGTCTCAAAAAACTTTGGTGCCATTTTAAGAAGCACATTTAGTGGCTTGCTAACCAACTACAGAACAACATGAAGAGTCACAGAAAAATGACCACAAAATCCACCAGCCTATGCCACTCCTCAAAATCTCAAAGAGGCCAAAGTTTATGCATGTTTCTCTTGGTTTTACAGGCAAACCCAGGGCACCTGAGGCTGGCTGTAGGAGCCTTTTTTCAAACAGCTTAATATTGACCATAAGCCAAAAATAACAAAATTACGGGGAATTTTGGGTTTTAAAAATATGTGTGTATCCAGAACTGATCGAGACAGAGAACTGCTCCTCACTAGAAGTATTTGCCCTTATTAGTCGATAGAGTGGAAGTAAAACGGGACTAGCAGTCATAACAGGATTCATTTTAATCACCAGGGACAAAAGACAATAGATTGTGTCTTGTTCACACCATACTCAGTCATTTTGAAAATGCTAAGACTTTCACAACCCACAGAAAATGACACACAGTCATAGGTGCTGCAGCCAGAGGTTGTTTACTATAAACCCCAAAATAGCATCTGTCTAAGAGCTGGTCGCTCCTGTAAATATTGACTTAACTGTTACAATAATAAAAATGTACATATTCCACTGTGTAGAGTTTATCATATAAACCTTATTTGCCATGCATTTCTTGCAGTAACAGTATAGCATGCACTTATTCCCAGACAAATTAAGTCGTTTGTGTTTTAGGTCTAACAATGGACCATAAACATCAGAGAATACAAAATAAAGATCTGCCTGTATGGGGGTTAGTAATGAGACTCACCAGTATATTTAGTCTAAACCTGATGTAGCAGAAACCAAATTAATTATGTATGAATTTGAATAGAGAAATGTCTACATGTAAATCTGAATCCATATGTACTAACGCTTAGATACGCCTTCCGTTTGAGCCTTTTGTCAAAGTAAACCAGAACGTCAAGAATTTAGTAGCTCATCCGGCTTACACTTCACATGTTATCGTAAAGATATTGTTTGAGCCTGTTGAGTTTTCTTGTCGCTGGTTGGCTGTTTTTCAGTAGTAATATTGTATAAATAGGATAAGCTTTAATAGCCTTGCTAATCCTTAGCCTTTAAGTTAAACTGTCTTTATAGAAAAAATATTGCCAAGATGATAAACATGACTTTAAGTATTTGTTTATATTAGTTTTCCAGGAATATCATTCTCAACAGTCCTTATGCAGTTTTCAGAACAGTTAAGGCGTTTTTTATAATTCAGATTAATCTGTGCTAAAGATACTAAAACCATCAGAACCTTGTTCACATCTCAACACATGCAGTCAAGTCAGCTAATTGATTTAATGAATAAAAACCCACCCTTTTATGGCTTAGGCATTAAATAGTTTCATATTTTTTTTCAAAAGGTTATAGACCTTGGAAACATTTCTGCAAAAATATTGGCCTAATTTAGAGTAAGAAGTGAAAAAAATGAAGTGATAATTTTTTTTGAAACATTGCAAATTTGCTGAAATCAAGTAAAAATAAAATGATATGTCTGAAAACAGACAAAGAAACTATATACAATTTTTGAACATAACACCAAATACTGTTATAGCCTAGTAAAGGCATGCTACATACATTCTGCAGCCTCTTAACTAGGGACCCTGTTAAACTGCTTGCTAATGCAAATATCTAATTAGCCAATCATATGTTAGTAACTCAAAGCTTTTAGACATGTAGGCCTGATCAACCCAATCAAACTATCACATAAGTCAGACAAGGTCTGAGTGTTTCAGAAACTGCTGATCTGCTGGAATTTTCACACACAACAATCTCTAGGGTTTACAAAAAATGGTCCATAAAATAGAAAATAATCAGTGAGGGACAATTCACTGGTGAAAATACCTTGCTGAGGTCAGAGGACAATGGCCAGACTACTTCAATCTGATAGCAAGACAACAGTAGCTCAGTGAACCAGGTATTACAACCAAGGTATACAGAAGAGCATCGCATTGGTTCTTGCTGCAGATGTACAGCAGCAGAAGACAATGCCTGGGGCCACTTCTAATAGTAGTAAGGTGTACCTAATAAATTGATCCAATTAGCAGTTTTTATGACTTGCATCTGTGACAGAAACCTCTAAAAACAACCTTTCTCCTCCACTATGACCAATGCCATATTTTCAATTTTTTTTCATAGTCTTACTGTCAAGCTGACCTAGTGCATCTGACCTTCACATCCTATTGCATACTTCTGCCGATTTCAGACCACATATAATTTAAAACTGTACACAAACCATATATAGTACAGCAGTAATAACAAGAAAAAATGTAGTCACCTGTCATCAGCTGTTTCAGTTATTGTAACCTAAAAATAGGCCCGCTAAGACAGATCGTTAGTTTAGCACTAGTGCAATGTTAGCACAGCAGCTAGCCGGTTATAATGGTCAAACTTTAAGATAACAAGACAGTTATGCAATTTAGCAAGAAACCCAAAATAGACAGTAAAACCGCATAAGTACAAAGTATTCAGACACAAAAACGTGAAGGATTTATTTGAAACTTTATAATACAATACAATCTAATAGGTGAAACTGAGAAAATCAAAATGATACATGTGAAAGTATATCTATCTACAAACAGACAAAAGAAAAAGCACAGCACTAATGACTTTCACACTGCACACAGTGTACAGACCCTTTCCAAAAAATTATGAAATCTTGGAAAAGTTAATTTATTTTCATAATGCCATTTAAAATATTATTTGGGGCCCACAAGTTAAACAATTTCAAGTACTTACTGTAGTTGATTATTTGTACATAATTCGGGCTTCCAGCTCATAAAACCCATGAAAACAGGAAATTAAAAAAATTAGAATACAATGAAGACATCACAATTTACTTCTCAGTTTTTGAAGAAAAAAGAGAAAGAAATCAGGATTACATCAATTCAACATGAACTTTTGTGGCTCACCCATCCTATGGAGGGTATCAATAATGCGGCTCTTCTGGCCAGTTGTCAAGGCTGCAGTCTTCCTCATATAACTAACTGAGACAATTGAACCAAAGTGAATCAATTTAATGACACCTGGGAAAACCCGCGCAGATGCTTTGAGTTTAGTAGATGAGTTGTGTGTGACACTCAGCTTAAAACATTCATGCCCTTTAAAATTTGTGCTGATGTCTTCACCGTTTTCTAATTTTTTGAATTCCTGTTTTTGTGGGTTTTATGAGCTGGAAGCCAATATTATGTACAAATAAACAACTAAGTACCTGAAATTGTTTAAGTTGTGGGCCCTGAATTTATAATCTATAAAATTTTAAATTAAAGTTTAAATTAACTTTTCCATGATATTCAAATTTTTTGGAAATGGTCTGTACTTGTGTGTCATGACATGCACCTGTGATACTTCTCCACGAGAGCATGCATATCTATTTGCTATTTTGCAATTTTGCTGGCCAGGCTCTTTCATACATACCATGAAAAGAGTTTGAAGTGATCTGACTGAAAACACCAATGTGATGCTGGATGGTATTATGGTAAGTGAGAGATCTGTAGTTATGAGTGACGAAAGCAGAAAACCGTTTTGATTAGTCGGTGCAGTCAGATGTATCATCACAATGACAAAAAGTCATGTATTAGCGAAGCATGCCTAGAAACAACAACAGTGTGTGAAAATACAACGAGAAATGATAATGTGGGTGGGGAAATGAGTTACAGATTTGAGAAGTGGATTAAAAGTAAGCATGATGTTCCTGATATGAGAAAGACCTTAAAGCAACTGAGGGTATTCACAATAGCTGCTACACTTTGTTCTGTATCAACATTAAAGACTATGTCTGCAGTGCTACAAGAACAGTACAGTAGAGAAATTGAAATCGCAGACACATTTATACTACAATAACATTCAGTATTCAACAGACTGCAACTACATCATTTTCTAATAATGTTATGAAGACATTTTTATAAGGAAATGGGATGTGTGCAGGCAGCTGTGTGTTGAGAAACCTTCCTCCAATGCCTCTAGTTGAGTTGGCTAAGGTGTTGCTTTAGGGTCCAAAGACTAAGCCGCCC
>VUQR01009092.1:30473-54757 GCA_015108515.1 Hemichromis elongatus | reverse complement strand
CCACACAAAAGCCCCCCCCCCCCCCCCCCCCAGCGTAGCTGGGGAGAGATGAACTGTTGCATCAAAACTTAAATAGATGTGTGCGTACGGCCGCACTCCTGCGGAGGAATCTGGGAGCCCTTTATCACCTTCCCGAGCTGTTGAGCAAAAATAATGCCCCCTCTGTTATCCTCATCACTGACGCGCTGAGCACGTCTGAGGGGATATCCTGTTGGCGAAGCAAACGCATTCATCCTGCTTGCGGCGGTTTTGGTGACACAAGATTTACAAAATGTTCCACCCACTTCCACTTACCTCTTTACTATACTCCGTATATAGAGCAATGGCCCTTAGATCCTCTGTTATTTCTTAAAATTGGATTCTCAAAATGGGGCCAACATTAGCAGCGCTAACTTAAAGACTAATAATGCTGTTTCTAGTTACTTTAACTTGCAGGCTTTTAAGGAAAAAACAAGCTTAGCTTAATTTAATCCTATGTATGACCTACATACATATATAAACTGTGAGTTTCACATGCCCATATCTGTGAACTGTTGAATTATGGGCCAAAAGTCATTATTTGCCCCAAACAGCAATGAGCTTTTACCTAATAACAGTAACTCGTGTCCTGCTCTTGAAGTTATTTCAATAATTCAGCATTTCAACATTAAGCAACTTCCATTGCTTCCAATGAAGGGAACAGCCTACGTACTTAAATATGAAGGGTAGGTTTAGAAAGCAGATTACTCAACATCCAACTCAATGACTTGAGCAAAGTTTGAAAACCACTATGAAACAATTCTGTGGGCTGGGTAAGGAGGAACCATTAAGTTGCTGAAGTAATTCAAAACATCCACTAACCATAATACACCGTGTGGTTTACTGATTTCTGGAAAAGTGAAGTACTTAAAAACAATCGGATTTGAAAAATGTCATCCTCCTCCTTCATTCCTTCCCTCTCTGTGGCAACAGGCTCCACCATTGGACAAAAATACCAGGACAAATGCAGAGTGAATTCCTTCTTTTGTAGCAAAAAATGGAAATAAATAAAATTACGGGGCTGTATCCTGCTATCACAGCTTGACCCTTTTGTCTGACCCAAACCACACTTGTGGTAAAACTCCTGTCATACCAGCAAAAGCAATGACATTAACATCAGAAACCAGAGGAAGCCCGGTTGCAGGCCACCCAGGTTTTCCAGGGGTCTAGAGAGCCAGGGAAAGTATATCTTGGACAAGTCACTGGACTACCCTTGCATTTCCTATTATTAATTTTACGCAGGCGACCAACCCACCCCTGTAAATCATACCTGTGGTTTAGGAAGGGCATATGGATCTCTTCTTTCTCTTCCCTCCAATTCACGATGAGTTCTGCTCATTGTCTGTTTTTCTCTGCCTATCTGCTTATCCATCTAGTTATCCCCAAGATTATGCTTGTCACTTACAATACAGCGCATACGCATGACGTAGTCCTGAAATGCTGACATTTGGATTCAGATTTTAAAAGCTCTGAACAAGCCAAAAGTACCGTTTATCCCTTGGCGCATTAGTGTTATTGCAGCATCGGAGCTTCTAAAGAGAGGAAACTGTGGTGAGAATTGGCGACTCTGTTCAGCCTTTGCTCTTCATGTTAAGCAGAGGAGGCATATCGAGTATTACCCTCTCAACTCGACAGACACGTATTTAAACGGCGAGGTCGGCAGGCTGTTTAAAGCGCATTTGGACTGGTTTGGAGGCTTTGCAGGTTATTGTAGGAGATGATTTTATTTCTGCCTGAAAAAGAGAGGAAAAAGACATCTGAATAAAAAGTATCAAAATAAAACCTATTCATGTATATTCTTATGCGTACTGATTTATGATGCTTGGAGGAATTTCAAGGCCGCGAGAGAGATATTTTCCCTTTTGCAGGTCAGGAGTGAAGCCAGGCACACAATATAAAACTACATCTGATTGAGGCAGATATTTGATGGCACATGCACAGTGGTCAGCTATCGCTGCGTGTCGTATGCCAATAAAAACCTTATTCCCTTAAAATGTATCACCCATTGTGGGCGCTCATCTCTGTGAACAAAGACTTTTATCCTGACAAATTTAAACAGCAGTTTGGCCCACACATAACTAACCCTCCCTTAGGGTTAAATGGATGGCGTCTCCGTGCTGGCCACTATTTATGAAAATCTGTTGAGTGGAAACCTCACAGGGACTATCATGTACATCTTTTTTTTTTTTTTAGTACAGTAACCCCATTCATTCACCTTTTGTTATTCCATATGCCTTAATCCCATTTGCAAAAATTAGATTTTTATCTCCCCGGTGTGTTAAGTCCTGCAGCACGGACGGAGGGAGAAACGGCCTGTGAAACCTCAAGTGACTGCTGGAGTCATTCATTTTTAAGTTTCTGGCACGCTCACTGTGAGGATGTGGCAGCTCCCACTGTGACGCATTTACTTAACTGGAGTCCATCAGAACACAACTGGAAGGTATAATGATTGGAGAGCTGTGAGGTAATATAAGAGGGGTAATGAGTTGTGCAGAAAAATTATCATTTCAAACGACAGTGCACTGAAAACAACGCTAAATATCAGTTGCTGAAAGGACCTTGACTTGAGTTCTGTACTTGGGAATAAATGAGGTACTTACAGTCTACACAGAAGATGTTATCAGTTTATAAACAGCCTGCAGGCAACTTGCATTATCTAGTTAATACATTATAATCTGTTATAGATTATCAGCAATTTCATTATAAAGTGATACACAGTATACATTAATGTGTCTTTGGGAATTATGCTTTTTATAAGCAACACTATTTTCAACCGACATTAAACGAAAATTGGACTGTTTTACCCTTTTTAGCCCCTTTTACTAAGTGAACTATAGTTTGAATACTTATTAAAAAACTGAGCACCGCTTTGTTTTGTCTGGCTTCACTGAACAAACCCAGTAATAACAACAACTAAATAATCACTGTGGGCGGAACCAGTGTTGCACATTGTTAACACTGTCGCTTCATAAAAAGATGTTCTCGAGCCCAAATCCATCGCCCGGCTGTGGCCTTTCTACGTTCTTTCAGTCTCGGGGCACTTTGGCTTCCTCCCACAATCCAAACACATGAATGTTAGGTTAGCTGGTGATTCTAAATTGGCCGTAGGTGCGAATGGTTGTCTCTCTCTGTGTTACCTACATGAACCTACGTGAATAAACACTCATACAGGTTGTTTTTACAGTCCGTGGCATATAGAAATGTGTCTACTTTATGGCCCAGTCGTACTAGAATTTAAAAAAAGATAGCAAATTCCCTCTCACTAGCAAAAAAATCAGCTGTTGCCCAACAATTGCATTTGCATTCAGCAGCCAGTTGCAAGGAGTTGCATTAGTAAAAAGTAAAAGTTAAGTAAGTTTATTTCTATAGCACATTTCACAGAATGTGTTACAAAGTGCTTCACAAGAGAGGTAACAAAGCAGAAAAACAAGACACAATCGTAAATACGTCATAAAAAATGTAGTCTAATTTAAAGCTTCTTGGAATAAAATGTCTTTGCATAGACCAACTGGTCACCCAGATAGATGCGAATGCGCTGCCCTCCATCTGACTCAGTCTGCCTTGATGAACTTAACAATGACATCTCTCTTTGCAATTGGGGACTCAACTCAACTTGTTGCCAACTGGTTACATTCTTGTATAAAAGCAAGGTTGTTGAGCTCCTGTGCCACTTTACATCTTGCAGCAACTATGTTACTAATTGTGGAGAAATTTCTGTTTCAGATCTATGAGGCTGAACACTGAATGTAAGCAGTTAATGTGAATTTCTGTGTATGCAGATGGCAACAGATGGCAAACGCATTGGACAATCAAGCTGACAGCAGACTGTTTCCGTCTTGTTGCCCATTTATCATCTTAGCGCACCAAAGTTGCTTTGAAGACGGCAACTGGAAACTGGTCGTAGACCTAATTCTCATCTTTTAAGTGATCATTTCAAAAGGCAACAAGACTGCAAGTTTTTTTTTTGCATGTGGTCGCAATAACTTTGGCTTCAACCTCTCTTTTTCCAGGAGTGACTGCAAAATTAAAGAGGTTCAGGTTTTAGTACTATTCCCTTCATTTTTGTTATATTTTGTTATCTTTTGAATTTGTCACAAAGAAAATTGAGATTTCCATCAGAAAGGTAACTCTACCAGTGTACTTATTAACACAGATGATCGTCTGTAACGTGTCACTACAGAACCTCTGTGTTTGGCCTGAGATTTGCTCATTAACACCTTCTGGTAACTCCACAAATATTAAAAAAAATTAAAACATTAACATTAAAAAAAATATTATAAATATTGTATTATAAATAAAAATAAGTAGTGTTGTAATTATTATGAATTCCCATTTTTCTATATTAAGTCCTTTTATTTTTATATCATGATGCTTGCAGCAAGCGCAGCTAATGCCTTTGAATTTTTCCTCTGTTTATATGTATTGTGACTACTTTCAAAAGAAGAATGTGGGCTGAATCTTCTTCAGCCACTGCTAAATACTCAAACAATAAAAATTCCTTCTTTTAACACTCTGCATAATTCATATCTTTGTTGACTTAGCGAGTGCTTATGTTTAAATGCTAGCCAGTGGGAAACTTCAGCTTAAGGACAGCTGGACTCATAAAGATGGACCTACTTGGAATGTGCCAGTAAAGCTGAGCAGTGCCGAGTCTCTGTGTGAATGTGTTTAGATTCAGTGTCATCTGAGTGCATTAGGTAGAATGTAAACACACACAGCAGACATTTACTGAAGCCAGTCTGCATACTTACTTGTTAGGCAAACAGGCAGCCGCTGTAGCCGCTTGCAAACCTTGAATCTATTGATTTAAACATTATAAAGCTTTTGTGCGCTGAGGGGCTGAATGGAGCAACTTTAGTGCTCAAGTCATCATCTCCTTGAGTCTCCAGACAGACAGCTCAAGGAATTTTTAAACAGATTTGCAGAAATCCATCATATCAAAACCGTTTTAGGTTTTATTTGGGCCTCTGGTATCTCTCATCTCTTTTGGAACATGACAGTAATTACAGCCATCAAGGTGCTTGTCTGGAGCCATCGGCCAAGAGTGTGGAGACTGCTTCTTCTCAGCTGGTCTAACTCGGACGCCTGACATCACCGCTCCGTTTGTTTTAACAGACCCTGAAGTATGTAATGGCGATAATTGCAGACAGGCCAGATTTATTCGGAGTCGTCGCCCTGGTCTAATTCATACATTAAGTTAACAGTTGCTGGGAGGATAATCCTATAAACAAGGTAAAGCATTAGCCAGAGGAAAGAATGTGTGGATAAACTTAGGTTGTGAAATGGTCAAGAAGGGAGTCCTCCTGCTCTTTCCTAAACCATATCAGTGATATATGTAATAACTTTAAAGGCCCACTAAATTTATGCGTGAAGTTCAGTTTACTTAACATGAGGAATACTGCACTGCCTGTGAAAACACTTGTATAACATCTTCTGTAACCTGGATTTTGTTTTTTAAAGTTTAATATAAAAATGTTTCTGCTTACATCTGTGGGGCCAGTTGAGTTTGAGTTTGACACTTTTACATTTTTAACAAAAGCTTCCCGCATTATAAATTGAAGTTACAAACTATTGCATTATGGGAACTTTGAGGTTGTCCCGTACCAAATCGGGATATCTAGGTCGCCACTGCTTAAACTTTGGGACTGTGTCTCATGTGAACGTCATGACTTTCTAAACCGGGAACCACTAGACTACAGCTATATAGAAAATGTATTTTCTTAAATACAGCATAAATCTAACAGGCATCGTCCTATTACAGATTGTGGCAAAGTAAAACTTTTTTATACTACAGGACAGAGGAGACTTTCTAATGTAATCTTTTTATTGGTTTAGCTGTTTATTAGCAAACCTGTCTGCATTGTTATAATAATAAGGAACAGTTTTCCTCCAAAAACCCTGTAAAACTGAATTTTCTGCATTATTTGTCTCCAGGTTTTTAAATCTGACACCAAAATCAGAAAGATAGCAGTGAGAATATAATAAATCAGAAGAAGATGATCTGTGCGTGTTGGATTTCCCTATGTTTCCTGGACACTGAACACTGAACTGCTGAAGGTTAAGTGCCTTGCTAAAGGGCACCCTGATGGTTGCGCTGCATGCAGGATGAAGCATCAATCACTTGCTTTCCCAGCCATTTTTTTGCAAACCACTCCAAACTTTGCTTTAAACTGGCAAACATCCAGTTCCAGAGTAGAGGCTTCTAGCACAGCTTCATCTACTTCCAGTGTGTATGGAGAATAGCAAACACAAAGAGAGGTCAAAGCTCCAGCAACACTTGTAGTATGATGAACAACTTTATCGCTCGGCCAACGCGTCTGAGCTTGTAGACTTCATCAGGGTCATCAAGAATTATATTGCAGAAAACAGTTTAAATGTATATGTTTGAGAAGAAAGAAAGATTTCTAGTAGAGAAATATCTAAAGCAGTCATATACATCCAATTTGTAGTATTGTACTGATTTCTCAGTAGTCCTATTTCTTATTTTTTTGCATATTTGTAAAGATAACATCACAATATCCTAAAGGAGACTGGTTTAAGCTCTCTTGGGTTATGCAGCTGGTTGATGATCCAAAAAACACCTCGGAAAAACTTAACGAAGGTGTAATTAGGTCTGGACTCAAATCAGGTTGAGACACAGTCGTTCAACATTCAACAGGCCGTTAATGCTCAATCCAGTGTGGCTGAATTAAAACTATTCTGCAGAGAAGAGTGGGTCTTAAAATCTTCCACAGTAACATGAAAAACCCATCATCAGTTATCACAAATGTTTGGTTGCACTTAATAACTTTAGGGGGCAATTACTGATCTGATTTCTGCGTTCAAGGAAAAATTGAGTAAAAAGTCCTGCACATACTACTCTCGATAGCGATGCTGCCCATTCAAAAGCGAGTGCCTTTACCGACACGACAAAAGTCGACACAGCGCGTCCTTTCTGCATTTTGAAGAAGATGACTTTGAGGATGAAGACGATGGAGTGGATCTAATTCGTTTCTTCATAGCCATGACCCACCTTGGGGATGGTGATGATGATGACCTTGAATTTACTTTTTTACCTTACTAAAAATAAGTGATTTGAGTGCTACATCTCACTCATAGGACTCCTCAATTCAGACAGGAACCAGTCTGAAAGTCTGTGCACACTTGGACACTCCAGAACTCATGGCTAGTGGTCTCAGCTTAAGACGCCTTTGTTTCTAGTTGGGGTTTATATTATATATATATATATTTTTTAAATACTTTAGCCATTGTGTGTTTAGCCAAATGTCAGCTTCTCTTCCAACTTCTGAGCGCGCCAATGTAGACATCTTCCTAGTAGTTTGTGCCATTTAGTTATTTTTAAAGTGTTGTGTAGATGGTAGTTTTAATTGCCCAAGGGTTTTAAAAAAAAAGTGTACTGTACCTATGTCCTAATGTCTGATACCTGCATCAAAATGATTAGTCATCACACACATTTCCCAGTTTTGGCAAGAACAAATGATTTTATGTCTGATTTTAAACAAATTGTACCTGTACACAGAAAATAAAACATTGATTCACTTTGAAAAAAAACAAAAAAAAAACTAGGGTGGCTGTAGCTCAGGTGGTAGAGCAGGTCAGCTACTAACCGGATGGTTGATGATTCGATCCCAGGCTCCTCCAGTGTGCATGCCAAGTATCCTTGGGCAAGATACTAACCCCAAGTTGCTCTCCGATGCATCCATCGGAGTATGAATGTGTGTGAATGTTTAGACAGCACTAAGTTTAGATAAAGTGCTTGTGAGAATGGGTGTGAATGAGGCATGTTGTATAGAGTGCTTTGAGTACTCCGGGAGAGTAGAAAAGCGCTATATAAGAATCAGTCTATTTACTTTATCACACAGGGTCAGGTTTGTTTGGATAGCTTTTTTTTTTTACCTTGATAAATGAAATCATTATTTAAAATCCGCATTTTATATTTACTCTGCAAAAGACTAAGAAATCAGAAAGAGGGCGAATACTTTTCCACGGCCCTGTACTTATTCACGAGTCCACTCAGTTGAATAATTGTGTAGAAAAAGCTTCAGCCTTTTCATCCATTTCCATCCGTATCAACATGCCGTGGCATGGACTAAATTTATGGTTATTTGGCTTTATGGTTGAATTCATGAAGATCAGATTACGTGAATAAGCAGACCAACAAGGTGGCAAAAACTGCAAGCCGAGTACACTTGCAGGAAATCAGGTGTGATTAGATTGGGTCCTGTTACCTTTGTGTCTCACCTACAACCAACGTCTGTGATCTAAGTTTAATGAAAGGGAAAGAAAACCTTATTACCAAAAAGAGAGACTAGGAAACTTTGGTTGGATCTGTCTTGTAAACGCTGCCTCGTCGGTAACAGTGGGACAGAAAACACAGCCGAGCAGGACTTGGCAGTATTTCTCCACAATGTTCCATGAGTGGTGAACTGTGCTCCAGTTTCATGCTTGTTTGACAATGTTGTCACCCTTTTTCCTCTTAAATATGAAACACTAAACACATGTGTAAAAATTATGGCATTTTAACAGCTATTAAATGAAAAGACAAATTATTTTTCAGCATAAAACGAGTTGACTGATTTGCAGTGCTCATTATTTAGGTGTTACTCTATTAGGTTTCATGGTATTATGTCTAATGATGTCATCTTTTCCTTCTTGCAAATGGGCTCAGTCAAAGGGGAATCGCACAGCTAAATCAAGATTACACTCTTTATAATGTTTCAATAAAACACGGGCCCAGAAAGAAAAAAGTCACCTCTGGAGAGAGAAACGTGTATAACATCAACAATCTGCTGTGAATTGTGAAATGAAATAAGTGAACTCTAGTCCCACTGCTTCTGCCCGACTCCCATTCATCAGCTTTCAGCCTCCACTAAAAGCGGACTTTACAGCCAGTTGGCGCTCCTGCTCTAAAATATGTCCTACTGCGTGGACACAAGTGTCAATGAGGTGGTATTTCTCAGGCCCGTTGTCTTTCCGTTATCGCAGGATGTGGAGCTGGGAAGAGTGAGGGAGCAGAGTGGGGAGGACTGGAGCCCTAAAGCATGATTTACTTGACCTCGCTGTGCTGGAACTCACAGCCAGAACCTCATTAATTCCCAGGGTCATTCTGTTCGGACATAAATTGGTAAAAATCGGAACGCGTGGATGACTTCCAGACATACACGAAGAATTATGAAATCTCTGGCCTTACCCCAACCTCCCTGACTCTGCTCGTACCCACTCCAAAACCAAAACGCTAGTGTAAATCAAGCTGCTCTGCTTGGAGGAGTCGCCTAATCCTGATCGAAGGGAGGAGGCCGATGCAACGTTTTGTGCTTATTAGGCGGCAAATATGCCGTTGTTTTATGTGATTATCAACTGTGAATGATTTTTTGCTCCCATCCATTCTGGAGCCTTGGCCTGTCTTTTGTTTGGGAAAAAGGAGCTGGAGCAACAGCAGGGCTGAGAGGGAAGCCCAATAAATTACACTAATGCACACATTTAAAGGGGCTCATATTCCCTCTGGCTTGTTATCAAGACTACTCTAGTGGGAATGTAAACTACCTCTTTTTGTCCCCCTCCCCAGACCCAATATTTAATGTTATCACCCTTTAAAACAGCTCAACTGTTTATGTTATCGCAAATAAAGGCAGATTATTTCAACTTTTTCTCACTATTTCATATGGGCTCTAGATTAGCCAGGCAAATAGTTGTCTAATGGTGCTCCTGTGCTCATTAATTCAAGAAGATAGACCCAGAATTGTATAAACACAGCGGAGTCAGGGCTGGTGAATCACACCTTCAGTTTATAGAGGCCGGCAGAGAGGGGTTGGATGCTCTTTATAAGCCCACACAAGCTAAGTTGTGGAAAGGAAAACAAGCATAATCCCACTGATAAAAGCAGGATTGTTCAGCGTTTATTTGGACATGCAGTGCCTGGTTGGGGTTAGACCCTAATGAGACAGCAGCCTGTCCAGAGTGGATTCATCACTGCTGGATTGGGGTTATCGCCCTTTACCGTGCCCCACTACTTTTAATCAGGCTCCTCTCCGGTCACTCCCTATCAGCAGCAGTCCGTCTTTGGAGCCGTCAGCATCCATCAGGAGCTCCAGACAGGCCCAGGGAGCATAGCAGAGCGCTGCATTAGTAAATTATTGCTTTGTGGTTTAGCTTTAGTGTCTGTCATGTAACAGAGAACATGTGAAGTTAACATACACAGTACAAATGTATGCACACATGCCTGTGTGTACTCGAGACCGTTATTTATAGGAGAACTGATAAAGATGAGATACTGTAGCAAAACCAGCAGCTTTAGTAGCTCGGTGTAGTCAAAGCCGGCTGAGCTGCGAGTCAAAAATGCACAAAAGCAACATCTTTAGACGCTGCTGAAAAACTGCAATGAAGCTTTAAAAAGCTTATATCTGTACATTTCTAATAAAAGACAAACGTAAGAAGACTATGAATTCAAACCTTGGCCTATATGGCTGCAGCATATTTCTCCACTCAAGGCAAAGTTATCTCTTGTCCTTACACAGTCTGAATGTGTGTGTGTGTTTGTGTGTGTGTGCGGGTGTGCCCGTTCGATTAGTTTAACTCAGGAGGTGATTTAGTGTTGTTAGTGTTACTTGCTGCCATGACATGACCCACTCCCACCTCATCAACGCGCCCCCACAACCCCAAATAAGCACATTAAAGTCACTACAGCTTTTAGTCTTGACATGACAGCACAGCTCTTGGCTTGCATCTTTGTTTCAAAGAATAAATAAATTTTTTTTTTCTCTCCTACCTCCGGTCAAGTAAAATACACAAGTATCAGGGTGTGCGAGGGGAGGCTTAAATCATTCGTTCTCGATGTTTACACCAGTTAAGTCAATAATCTTCATCTTGAGACAGTGATAAGTGATATAGCAGGGTGAGTCTTTACCACTACTTCTCTTTGGTAGTTTGCTTAATGCAAAAACATCAGACTGATCCTACGGGAGAATTCCCTTGAAAGTTAAAGAACAATGCTTGAAATTACACATTACCTTTTCTATCATTAACTTTTCTTTTTTTTTTTTCAGCTTTTCATGGTCACAGAAGACAGCGTCATTGGTGTTTACTGAGGTGCCACAGAGATGTCTCCAGAAGATACAGTCTGTGTTGCAAGATGAGGGCCACTGGACCGTGAGAAACCTAATGAGTGCTGCTGGGTGAAGACACTTTGGTCACAGTAGTGGTTTTTAGGCAGTAAAGGGAAGTCTACAGCTACAAACGTGTAAGCCTACATCTATTGTGCAAATATAAGTAAATGCATAGCCCATTTTTCCAACTTTTATAATTTTTGCACAAAACTAGCAAAAAAATGTATGCTCATTCGGTAAGCATGTAGAGCCTTTTTTATGTTCTTCTATCAAATATTGAAAACCTCAAGTGTTTGTTTGTTTGTTTGTTTTTTCATTTTTAATTTAATACTTTTTCTTGTTTTTTAAATTCAGGTTTTTTGTTTCGGTTGACCCTAAAGAAACACACCACTTCTGTTACTGGGCGAGAGGAAACTTGCACCTTGTATAGGTCTCCAAACAATCACAGGGCAAAAAAGCATTCATTGATAACCTGCACATGGCCAATTTAGAATCTCCAGTGAATGAATCAAACACTGTTCAGACTGTGGGAGTAGCCAATCAGAGAGAGCGAGCAAATTCCACACAGAAAGGCCCTAGCTGGCCCAGAGGCTCAAAACCACGACGAAGTGACAGTGTTAACCACTGCACCAATCTGCTGACCCATAGGAAGGAGAACTTAGTGATTCAGTCACACCATACCAACCCCTTCACACTCAGTTCCAACTCCGAGCTGACACATGATCAGGGCATATTGAACTGGCAGTCGTTTTAGGTCCTTTTTCAAAATGTAGTTGAGACCCAAAGACTTAAAATGAACCCCATAAAAAACTGAAATCGTGAGTGTTCAGGCAAATGTGCTCACCCATTGTGGTCACAGTCACAATGAGTTTAGTTTAGTTTGGCGTGCAATGTGTTGTTAATATTGTGAAAATGTGTATTTTAGCACAGTCCATGGTCTATTCTTAAATATAACATTAAATATATTTATTTATTTATTGCTTAATCTTTTCAAAGTAGTTATGGTGACTAAATCTAATCTCAGTGAAAAAAAGGAAAAGTGGAAGATTATTGTTATGAAGTAATGCACCAACATTTATTGCTCTAACTCTTGCAAAAAAAAAAAAAAAACCTGCTTGTTAGAAAATTAAGTTAAATGGGAATCAGGCATGGTTCCTGACCATGTGACCTGTTGGACAATTTGGATCTTCAAGACTAGAAAATAGAGTAAGATGCACAAAAGGTTGCATTAGCAACCCACTAGCCCAGTGACTGCCGGTAACCTATAGAAGCTAGCTTAAACACAGAGAACACAAAGTGACTTTAATTCTGTAAGAATTTATACACCAACATTTAGTAGGAAGAAGAAAAACTGCAGAATTTCATGAGAAAAAATGACCACTATAAAATTGTACCTTAAAACTCTTTGGAATTAATTAATCAGTTGCAGGGTTTTTTTTTTGTGACATGGCACTTGGAAAAAAAATCGTTGCATGCTGTGGTCGTTTTGCAGATTCATCCAATGTGAGCAGTAAAAATACTTGCCAGCAAACAAGCATTGCCACATGGCAACCATCATAACGGCGTTTTAGTCATCAAAAATAAACAAATGATTAAACACACCTTACAGACTTTTAATGAATGTGAAGAGAAAACATTTTTTCATTAAGATTTTACTTCTGCTGTTTGTACAAAGCTTTGGCTTTTAAGGGCTTCCTTAAAAGCCCAATCTGAAATATTTATTATGAAATAAATTTTCTTGCCTACATCATCACTATTATAACAAGTAGACACGTCTGCAGTCCCACAGCTGAAACTCTCATGAGCCTCGGTTTTGTTTGTTTCTTGGACTCTTTGAAAGCACTTGCCATCTTTGATGTCTAAAAATTTTCACACAGATTTCAATTATCTACGTTTTTTTTTTATGTCTCTTCTTAAAACATTTTGAAAAATGTACTTGCAGTGCTACTCTACAGTTCAAATCATGATCACAAACACCAAATTAAGTCACACACCAGTCTGTGATAAAAAGTTGCAGCTAAGCTGTTTTTAATAATGGAAAGTCCATAATAAACCTGTTTCTGCTGCAGATCATATAGCATCAATCCCATATGCAGTAATTACAGGCTGCGTAGCATGTGTCTGTGCGTCGTGTGGCCTGCACTGCTGCTGTTGAGGAGCCCTGCATCCCGTCACGGGTTGTAATGGAAGCCAGATGTCTCCTTGTCTGTTTAAGGCTTATAATCAATAGCCTCACTCAGAGCAGCTCTGACTTTCTCTGCCTCGCTCTCCTCTCTGACAGCTTGTTATGAGAGGCTCTGTGAAGGAATGGCGTGTCTGTGTCGTGCACAAGTAGAAGTGTGTGAAGAGTGAGATTAACTAATTGGATTCCCCACATGAATTTTTTTTTTTTTGTTTGAAGGAGGAGAAGGGTGAGAGGGAAGGGAAGCGATCTCTCCCTGTAGCCTCAACAGGCTACATGACACTGCAGACTTGTTCCTCCAGCCCCCTCCAACATCAACTCTGGGAATGCAAGAGTGATGGAGGGAGGGGGATTCCCATGTAGAAAAAAATACAAATCTGTCCAAATAAATAACCTGAAGTGGCACTCGAAGTGATGCAGTGCATCTCCATTTTCTGTCACTGTTTCCTGCCATCACACAGGATCACTTTATATCTCAATCCACAAGCTTGTACCAGGGGAAACATTATGAAGCTGATGACTATTTGTTTCAGCATGAGAGGAAGTGAAGGGTATGTATGCAACACTGGGTTACTACAGCAAAAGGCAGAGGTGTGGTGATTGGAGTGTGTAGGTCATGACCTCCAACATGTAATGTTCACCTGATAGATGTTGTGAGCCCGAGGTCAACTGTGTGTCACACAGGGAAATAGAGTGGAGGCCAGTATGCATAGCTGCATGTGCAACGATGGAAAAACCTTCAAAAGAATTACATTTAGTGACTCGTTTGACACTATCAGGAATTAGACTACTTCCTACTAGTGCTAATTGTGCCACTGAAGCAAATCACATTCTTTTTTTTAAATAACCTGCAGAAAACCACATGGCACATAAGCAACATTGTGTTTTACAATGCTGGATGGATGCTGTTTACTATAAGAAGTTCAGTCCAGCTTAATATGGAACGCATGTATGACAAAGATGCATTAAAAAACAAAACAAAGCCTTGATCAATGAAGCAGGAGATTTATATTATTTTTGCTATAGTAATGATGTAGTTTCAAGGTAATTACAATAGACTGTAAACAAAAGATGGACTCCCTGGTTTGTAGAGCCTTAAATTTAATAGTTTGTTACTCACTGTCAAACATCAATAAACATTAAAAACTGAGGATGATTTTATGTTATTGACATGCTGATATGAAAGGCCTGTATGTACAGTAGCAACTTGTTAATAACGAGGTATACCTGCGCTAAACCACACACTCCGTTACCATGTATTTTTCTCTAAATGCAACCATCAACTATAAAATGAACATCATGCTGTGTAAATAATAACTCAAACTCTTTGGCCCATCTGTGTTGTTTTTATATGTTCTAATAAATGAATTAATAAAAGGATTAACTGGTTAAATGTAAGTGAGATTATCAATTACGTAGAAAAGTTTTCATTCATGATAGAGCAAGACATTGTTAGGGTTTTTCTGTAGACCTCTATTAAGCCAACCACTGGTTGCTGGAGAAAAATGTGTATTTCCTAACGAGTTAGTAGTGGTTCATGGAGCAAATTGGAACTGGAACAAGTTCACCTTCAAAGTAACAGTTGTGCCTCGATGGTGTAGCTAACATGTTTCAAAAGATGCAGCTTTTAATTTTGGGCAAACGGTCCCTGTTTTCGTTTTTTTTGTCACACTTTTCAGTTTCAGTACAGAGAGTAGCTGGACAGTGTTTGTAGATAAGTCCATCAATTCCATTCAGAATATGTTATCAGAGAAAAGCAACCATTAGTGACCGGTTTGGGAAAACTAATATTTCCCTTCAGAACCAGTCGTTGCTTCTGGATTTATCTCTAAGCCTGTATTTCAGTGGGGCATTATTCACTAGATCCCATATTGTCACCATGACTGTCTGTACGGCCAGACTTGTCTTTGGAATCAGAGGAGTTGCCCTCTGCAGTCCCTTAGAAAGGCTGCAGTTTTAAGTAGCTTCCTGTAAATGCCATGGTAATTGCAGAACTATGGAAGTTCATAAACCAACATCACAAAGTCTAAAAAACATTGAATTGAATTGAACTGAAAGTCAAAAGAAGCAAAAAGACAGATACAGTTTTTACAGACAGACAGCTTAATGATACCCAATCTCACTGTTTAGGATTAATACAGAAAGAGAGAGCGGGTGTGTCTATAAAAACTTTGATTTGTGTTTATGTTTTCACTTCCACTGACTGCTTGGGTCTATTGGATCCATCTGGCTACTTCTTCATGACATAGCCTTGCTGTTGCCAGGTTTTAGCATTTAACTTGTTGGATACACTGCTTCATAAAAGCCCCCCAAAAGGTATTCCAACAAAAACAACCAGTAAAGCAGCAGTCTGAAATTGTCCTTTAAAGCAATTTATGTTTTTGCTTATTTCACATATAAGAAAAAGCAAAAGATGTAAAATAAGTGTACCAAACATTTACCAGAAGCTGTAAACGTACCAAATGAATACAATATAATGGATAAAACCAGCTAAGGAGGTATGAGGGTATATTTACATATAGGACCTTGTATTTATAGATTATGTAGATTCGTTTGAAACCCACCAAACAGTCACATCTGTGCAAACACAACTTTTGGATGTTTATTTTTACATTTTCGTTTTATTTGAGAAGGTTTCTATAGGTTTGAGTGCAGCTTTTCTAAAGTTGCTCTTTCTCGACGTGTATTAGCATTAACTGCTATCTTAATGTACAGTAGATTGAGCAGAGCAGTTCCTGATGAGGACCGCTGGGAGCAGAGCAGCAGATCTGGGGTTGAGGCCTCCATATGTCCATAGTGGGAATAACTCCACCTCTCTCTGATAAAGGCAGCTGGCTCTGGCGACGCTCAGTAAAGTTTTATAGCGAGATATGCACAGATGATTAGGCCAGCTGCGCAGTGTCATATATTCCTAAACAAACCCTGCAGGAACTGAACTTTCACCCCTTGCACATATGGGTTACAGGGCCCGTACTCACATGCTTGTTCGTGCACTTAAATATGTGCAACCATTACGCACAGAGACACACGCACACACATAGCAGAACAAGAAAGTCACAGTGTCCTGATTGGCTTGCATAAACGTGTGGACTATGTGACCCTTATTAAACCAGTAAAAATTAGAGTGTCTGTCAGTGCATCAGAACTGGCTTAACTGGAACCACACAAACACAAATAAGGACAGTAATTATGTTCTCTCACCCCCATCTGAATCTGTCTGCTAAATCAGTTAAAAGGAAGTGGGAATAAAGGATGTGAAACCGAGCAGTGATTTCTATAAATCACCTGTTCACTCTCACTTGCCTGTCTCCTCTCTGGTTGCTGTGGTGACGAGTGTGTGGCGCTTTTCTCTATCCAAATTGTTTTGATCAAAGGAGCTGTTTAAAACTCAGCAGCCCCAAAAGCCCCAGCAGTTCTCTGTTTATTTTGGAACAAGAACAAGACAAACCCAAGTGACGTTTTATTTATTTTCCCGCTCTTGCCCTCTCCTCCCCTTAACAAGCAGAGTTGTGAAGAGGAATTCCTCGATAATCACTCAGTATCAGTCCAAAGTGTGTGTTCTCCAGAGTGTTGACATCAAACACACAAGCACACACACACACACTCGCATGTATTTATAATGGAGTGTGACCAGGTCTAATGCTACAACAGTCAGATAATGAGGGGGGCAATATCAGATAAAAGCAGCATGAGCAATGAGGCAAGTGACATGCCTGATTGTGATTGGTCCCTGGGGTGGTCTAAATACTGCAGGCTTGCCGTCTCTCCCACAAATGTAAACATGCCTGATTTAAAAGTGGTTTTGAAAATATTTTAATGATGAAAAAACACTCGATTCTCGATTCTCGATTCTTGTTGCCATTTAAAAGTAGTGCTGCTTTACCCCGAATGGTTAAATAAAGGTTAGGGAACATTTGTGTTCCCTTTAAATGATAACATCTGATTTGATAAACGGAGAACATGTGGTGACTTGTCATTTACCCAATGAAGAGGCAAAAACACTGTTAGTCATTTGACATAAGCAATAGGGGATATACAGTTGGTCTTGGTATTCACTGACTGGTGTTTCGTTTTAGCTGTTCTCTATAAAACTGCATCTGCAAGCCACGATAAGCACCGAAAAGGGGAAATAAGGAAACCTCAGACTATACTCAGCAGACCTAACATTTATCTTCTAAGAGGCCACGCAGGTGAACTTAGCTGCATGTGTCAGGTTCTGTCTGAGTGTAGCACGGCTTTTTTGAGCTATACAACTTAAAGCATCATACGGGAAAAACCACAATCTTTGTCTATCTCTTGCTAAAGGGTTTTTGTTACCGAAACCCAGCCATGGATGGGATTCTGTACACTAATTCCCAATCTGTAGAGTCCAAGCCCTCATATCAGCCCCTATTCCAAAAAACACATAAACTTAGAAGCTTAGACATTCAAAAAACAAAAATAAGCAATAAGATATTTGCAAAAAAAAATAACCATGATAATACTCCAGGTGGTAAATGACATCAAAACAGTCATTCAGCATATTTGATGACAATAAACTAGCAAAATGTTTAGGACACACTATTTAGCTTCACTTCCTGAGTGATAAGGTGCTATTTAAAGGCTGCGTAACTCATATCAATCTGCCAAACTCATTTTCAGGTGAACTAATTACAGCTAGTAAATAAGTAGTAGTTATATTTACATTAATGTTTGCGTTGAAAGAATTATCAGAAGAGATAGTAGAGTGAACCTACCTGGTTCCCGTTCACCACTGTCTTTTAGTTGCATCACTGCTGCACTGCATTGTGGGCTGTTTGTACAGGGGCAGCATTCTGGGCTCATCATCTGACACTTTCTGATGCCGAGCAAGATCAGAAAGGAAGGCAAAACAGGTCATGGCTACTTTGTGTTTGACAAGTTGCTACTCTCTGAATGCAGTGTCCCCTGTTTCTAAGTCTGACTTACCTCTTGCTTGTCAAGGCTTCAAACCAGAACTGGAGAGGCTTTATGCAGTGCATCTCAGCTTCATATTTAATCGTACTGGAACTGGTTGTAATTCACCAAAGAGATTCTTAATACATTGAAGTTGATGGTGCTAAGCAACAAAGTAATTATTTGCACCTGCTTATAGATAAAAGCCCATACATTAGTGTTGATTAAGCTTATATAACATTGATGAAACATCTGAACTGAATCATAACAACACGAATGTGCTTTTTTTTCTTACGTTGAAATGTACCTATAAAATATTGGCATTCTGCAGATATATGATAATTTATCAGTGAAAGATTTAGGATGGGATGTTTTTCATATCTACTATCCCTCATCTGCACACTTCCAAACCATCTCAGCCTTGCCTCTCTTTATCTCCAAACACATTGAAACACAGAAAACTGCTAAAAGCTACAGCTCTATATGGTCTTATTCATTCTGGTCTTTGAGTTCCTTTAGTTTTCAAAATTGTTTCATAACTGATAACATGCCAGTAATAGTTTCTAATGGGCTTTATTACTTACACTTCATATATTTTAATTTAATTTAACTGAGTTACTAAAGTTGTAAGGCAAGAAGAGGACTTGTTCTTTTAAGTTAACCAGCTTCAACTTTGTTTCGAATCCATTTTGAAATTCATACATCAGGCCTAAAAATTAACCTCATACTATAATATTCACATCACCAACAGAAATAACAATCGAATCCTCTTGAAAGCCAGAGCCGAGGTTAAGTATGCAGGCAACTGTCTCATTTACACTCACGTAACATCAACTCTATCTGATGCGTGGACATAGCGTACGGTTAGTCTAAAAGCCACAGGCAGTTCGCCCCGGTTTCATGCAGCAGAGTGAAAATTTGCTGCTGATGACAGGTCCAGTGAAATGAAAGTGCTTTTTACATCCTCCCTTTTGTGTTTGTATCTCAGTGGGCAGCCAGCACTTGGCCATAATCCTCCTCCCAGTGTGTACATCACTCAGTGAATTTGGCCTCTATGGAAACAGGCAGGCGGTCGAACCGCTGCCATTTCACAGCCCTAATTAATATCAAACCTCTGCACTCTTTACAAATTACAGCCTATACCACATGAGGTTGGCTCAAGACAACAGTCTGCAGTCTGCAATAAAATAGTTCCTTCATGGCCACCTTAAAAAGCAGGGTAGGTCAGAGGACTTTTAGCTTGTAACTGATTACTGTTGGCCATCAGCTCAGAGTGTGGAGGCAGTGTATTATTTGAGAAGGGTGGTGAAAAGAGCCTTAGTAGTGCTGTCCAGGTGGCAGATTCTCCGAGGGATTCTCCTGTGAGCGAGCCATCCAAGGACAGCCAGGAGAACTTTTTAGCGGAGGCAGTGGGGAAGGGTTTCTTTTCAGGCCGAGAGGGAGGAATGGGCCACCCCACAGTGCTCCGCTGGCTGTGGTCTGCAGCCAGTGCAGCAGTAGGTAACTGTGGAGCCAAGGTGGAGTGAGAAAGGAAGGGAGGAAACTCAGAGAGAAACCATGAAAAATGTTGAGCATGAAAATGTCTCCCTTGGTTTATGGCAGCGCAGCCTGGCTTCCAAGAGAAACACGTCTTTAAATTTAACTTTAGATGTCTCCCTTTTTTCTTTTTCTTCCTTCTTCTTCTTCCACTCCCAACTGCTGGCAAGGGCCTGGTTTTGAAAGCAAAGCAAAGACGCTTGGAAACTGCGACCATGTTAAAAAAGCACTCAATAATGTGGCTTTTTGGAAATGTGGCGACAGCTTCTGTACGAGAGGGTCAGATTTCAGCGCTGGTGAACATGTTTGGTTCATGTGCAGCTGCAGAAAAGCCCTGAGTACCAGCAGTATTCAGAAAATCACTTGATTTACACAGTGGTGGTGTATTTACTGAAGCCTAATATGATGTGAGAGGAAGGGAATTGAGATCATGCAGATAAATATTCTGGGGATTGTTGTTGGTGATTTAAATTTCACATGCAGTATATCAGATATAAACTCTGGCTTGGCACTGTGGTCAGTTAATGTGCATTTGACTGTTTCTCCATAGCAACTTCAGCCACACTCTCCTCTAATACTCAGGGAAAAAGAAAATCCCGACTGTGTTTGGAATAAAAGGCTATAAATAAAAGACTTGATACTGGGTATTCCAGAGAATTGGATTAAAATGACGGGGCGGCTGGAAACATTTTGGCCTGGTATCAAATTAAAGCTTTGTACCATGCAATAATATTTTGCTAGTCTCAGGAGGAAGTCATCTCTCATGCCAATGATTCAAAGCTCATTTAGGAAAAAAAGCACGCAGCCGATCTCATAAATCAGTGTTTGATTGAACAAACATACCTCGACACTCGCTCCCGTTAGTTACTGTATAAAATGCTCCATTGATGATGAACACATTTTTGGGGCTTTTTTTGTTTTTAAGGCACTCTAGCCAAAAGCTAACACCTCTGAGTTCAGCAGAAGCCAGAACACAGTAATTAAGATCTAAGATATTATAATGCTGTGAGCAAACACAGCTAGGGAGTGATCTGAAATGTCAGCAGTGGGACACACTTAAGTCATAGTGGTCAGAGTCCCGTTGCCTCATGTAAAGTATTTTGGTGCAAAAACTGATGACTAATCCAAAAAATTCCTCCTGAATAAGTGTTTTCCATGGGCAGCTCCAGCAGTGACAGTGTAAGAATTGTGTAAGATGACTAGTGACTGTGAAGCTGTGGTTACAAGTTCAAATGTCACAGTCAAAACTTTGAAACAGTGAATAAACAAGGATATATTTCAAAGTCTGATTTTTTTGCAGGACTCTGTGCAGTTCTAAACTAACTACACCCTTACTGCTTCCACAGGAATTAAGAGGGCCAGGTGCTACTAACCAAATGCACTTGATTAACTTGAACATATATAAGTGTGAGCACCACTAATAAAACCAAGAGTTTGGGCAGTTCAGGTGTTCAGGTGTATGCTAGCACAATGCCACAATCTTACCAGGAGTGGACATGCTATCAAACTGACCCAACGGTAAGACTGCAACACTCACACTGCAAAAAATCTAGTAGCTACTTCTCAGACTCAACAGGTTAGCATGTTAAACGTTCATAACAGTACAATTACAGAAAGACTCAGCAAGTGTGACTTGTTTGGAAGGGTTGTCAAGGAAAAAGCCTCTTCTCTCTATAGGAAAAACATGACAGAGCAGCTTAAGTTGAACAAACCACAAGTCTTCGGGAATAATCACCTTCAAACAGATGAGACAACATGGAGATGTTTGGCCATAACGCACAGCAACAACTGTGAAATGTGGTGGAGGAGAGATTCGGATAATGATTTTAATTAACTTTTCAGCCACAGGACCTACGCAGACATTGAGCTGACCATGAAAGTATCGTAGAGTCAAATGTGAGGGCTCTGCACGAGTCTAAATCGGATGCCTGGCTGAAACGATGTCATACAACAGGATAATGATCCCAAGGAAAGCAGCAAAAACAAAAGAAAAAAGGTGTCGCAATGGCCCCATCAAAGTCCAGACCTCAGCCTGACTGGATCGCTGCAGCGGGACCTTAACAGAGTTGTCCACAAACAAATGCCTACAAGCCTCAATGAAATGAAGCAACATTGTAAAGTGGAGTGGGGCAACATTGAGAGACTGAAGTCATATGAAAATAATTAGTTATTGTTGCCAAAGGTGGTTCTACAAGCTCCTGTGAAAACTTTCTTTCATATCATAACTTTACCACCAAATATGGTTTACACATGGGTAAAACCTCAAATCACAACAGAGCTGTTATTGTTCACATTTTTTCCTTTTTCTCTTTTTCAAAAGCAAACATGACACAAAGTAGACATCACTGGACTTGTAATAAGTACATGCAGACACAATAACAAAACAAAAAAAAAGTTCCTCCATGAAACTACTCACAACAAGTTTAGTGGAGCAGCTGCATCATGATTTCTGGAAAGAAACACTGCTTGTGACCTTTTCAAATTAAGCATAGGTTACTTCTGTCAAACTCATGTCACAGTCCCATTAGATAAGCTGACCCTAATGCCAGCCCATGTCAGCTGATACCCTTCTCTACATTCTTTTTGACATATGTCTTATCTGGCTTTTCCCATCATCATCCACTTTTCAAACCTGCCTCAGTTTTTTTTTGGGCACCTTGAGCGTGACGAGGCAAGTGCCATCAAGTTCCACTCAGTTTCTCAAAAACTGGGAAGCTCACAGTAAAAGCACTTAGCTGGCAGTAAGAGCTGAGAGGTGAACTTTTTCACAAGGGGTCACCAAAGTGGGCAGTGCCACTTTTATGCATATAGTTACACCAAATTCCCCGAAAGGATTTGTGTCTCCTAGTATGCTCATTTGATAGACAGTTCTGTAAACCACAATAATGAGCCAGTAAACTGGATCAATGTAAGTAATGTAAGTAAAATAGTAACTGACTTTGATCAGATATAACAATAAAATGTGGTTCATTCACCAGATAAACACCCCAAAGATACCACTCTGTGTGCTTTGTAAGCTTTCGAATACACAGATATTCAGCTTATAAAATACATGATGCATTGTTTTTTATCAACCACAATAAAGCAGTTATAACTCTGCTACTACACCATGAACGCGCAACATTTGCATGATAATCCAATAACCTGATAAACAGCAACACATTTAAAAGGTCTTAACGGTTAAGTTTAAGCAGTTAAGTGCCATTTTTAACACTTCTTCTTTCTTGGCTGGTCGAAGAAATTCACAATCATTTTCTTGAGATGTTCACATCATGATCCTTATCCCTATCACCATGACAATTAAAGATGCTATCAACATCATCTTCCAAAAGAGGAAGAAGCAGACTTATTAACATAAACCTTTATGTTTTTTGCACGCAGCATTTATCAGCAGCAGTTTCACAAGCACTTGTTCGGTTACTTTGTAGACATATATATATGTAAAAAAAAAAAAAAAATTCCCCACTCGCCCCTGCGGGCGGTCAATCCTTCAAGCTCGGGTCCTCTACCAGAGGCCTGGGAGCTATATATATATATATACATATATACACACGCACCACCATGGGTGCTAAGGCCTTGACTGATGCGTTACAGCAATGCAGGAGTAATCTCCATCAGCCTATCGAGCAACTTCACAGATAATGCCTCAAAGCACTTGAGACGTCGCAGCTTTTAGTCACGTTAATCTCTCAAGCAGTGCAGACAGAAACCCCCTCCTCTGCTCTCACTGAGGTAATTTGTTGTACACAGTTACTTTTTCAAAGCGTTAAATATTGGCTAAAATCTGCGAGGTTGGTTTGTTTTATGGGTTGCCCTGTCCTGGGGTTGTCAAGAGGGACGTATAGGACAGCTTTTAATGGAGGCGGAAAGGCTGACATTAAATACAGGCCAGATGGACTTTCTCCTATCCTGCTCATAAAAGTTCTTAGGACAGTTCACAAATCAAGGCCTCTCAGTATTATGTTAAGGGTTCAGATTGTTATTGTTATTGTACATTTGCAAATACTAATGTAATTTATGGCTTTTTGAGGATAATTCGAGACTCAACCCACCCAGACATTTAATACGCGAGTGTTTAACAGTTAATATTAGCTTGATAAAGTGCCCGGAGCTTTTACTGCCTTCCATGGAAACTGACTATCATAACTCTGACAACTTCTCATCCAGCAAGAATTAAGAGTGAAGAAGAAGAAGTTAGCCATCTACTTCTCAACCGTCCCAAGCCAAGTTTAGGAAAAGTGGCACTGAATGAAGTTTAGGGGTAAATAAAAGGCAGCAGGTATACTGTAAGGCCAGGCATGGCGGCGGGAAAGTGAAATTCAAGATGCTAAGCTAAAACGGAAAAACCCCAGCTCTCTCAGGGGGCAGCGGTCTTTCCGGAGGAGAAGAGAGAGGACTCCATAGTTGTGAGTTTCTGGTGGTCCAGGTTTTTTGGGTCACTCACTATGATGTTGCTGATTACATGACAAGAATGAGCGAAGAGCTTTGAGTTTCCTGACTGAATTAAAGGGTGGAGATTAATTTTTATATCA
>VUQR01009092.1:4695-26760 GCA_015108515.1 Hemichromis elongatus | reverse complement strand
CGTTGTTGGGTTTTTTTTTTTTTCCCCCCCCCCCCCCTACACCCCCCCTTTTTTTTTTTGTTTGTTTGTTCTGTATATAAACGAGCCAAAAGAAAGAAAGAACACAAAAAGAAAAAAAAACGATTAAAAACAACCTTTTGGGAGAATTACAAATGTAAGGAGGCACAAAAATCATCTGACCTCAATGGTTACAAGTGAGGACGCTGAGTTTGGCAACAGCTGGGTTGACTAGCCTACAGTGAAGTATGAGAAACAAGCACACTGTGGGTATTTTACAGTGTGTGCAATGATTTAGAGGGCAGAGAGGTCAGCTTTTAGAGAATTAGGGTAAACATAAACTGGGGGTTGGTTTGACTTGGCAATTTTATGGGGGTAAATGGGTTCATTACTCGAGTGTATTTAAAATGCTTTATGTCTTGTTTTTTTATGACTCATCTTGGATCAGAACAACTTGTTGCTTTGACTTCTCCTGGGTCTATTTTAAAAGATACCTTAGGTTACATAGAATAGTAAAAGAATAATAAAAAAATATATATCAAAGCAGGTTTACGTGAGCAGTTGGTAAAATAAATTAATAATTTGTAAATCTGTCTCTAATAATAATAATAATAATAAAACGAGGATAAAAAATGAATAACACAGGCCAGTGCAGGTGCCATCCTTCTGAGTAAACACTGCATCATACCTGAGCGTCTGTCAGTCCCAGCATGGCAGCCAGCTGCTTTCTGTCTGGCTTGGTGACGTACTTCTGTATTTCAAATCTTTTCTCCAGTCCTTTCCTCTGAAGGTTTGAAAACACCGCTCTGGACCATGACCTTTTCCTCTTGTATGTCTGAGGCATCGTGTCTTTTGTGAGGACAGCGTATGGACCTAAAAGGAGAAAAAAAAGAAAAGGAAAGGGAAAAAAGAAAATATGATGAGGTTAAAAAAATAGACTCCAACAATTGTAGTGGACATTCTCAGCAGCTGTGTTACACATTAAAAAAGAGATATTAGATTTTTTTTTCCGTCTGCTATAGTCCTACAGTGTGATGTCTACCTGGGAAGGTGTCCTGAAACTGATGCTGGCCTGATTGTCTGCTGCTGCTGCTGCCTAGTGAACTCATCATGGAGGATGCGTCGCTCATCCCGGGGTCTATGGAGGAGAAGAACTGGCTGGCTGAAGGCTGAACGGCGACGTGGATCCCTGACTGACGGTTCGAGCTAACGATGGATGCGAGATCTGTTATAGAGAGCGAGAGATGAGGGACTTGAGTCAGCACACAGTTATCGCAGAGACACACACTTACACCTCCGCTCTTTTCTGGTGGGGGCAAACATGGTCAAGTTTAAAATAAAGTTTTGAGGGGGACTTTTCTGACTTCATAACCCGGATTTGGTTTGGCTAAAGTACTGCGTAACAATCTTTCAGCAGTGTTGCTGAAGTTTGAAGCTAATCCTGACCTCTGACCTCTTGTTAGGGGGAGCAAGAAAGGAGAAGATTTCCCCAAAGGACTCGTTAATGCGAAGCTATGTGCGCCCGGACTCTGTCAGTGTTATAAAGTGGAGCAGGTTGCTTCTGGTTTCAGTTTCTAAGCTTTGGATGTGATTTTGTGTTGTCTTATTGTACGGCTATTTGGTATCCTAGAAATATTTTAGGTAATATACACACCCCTTTTTGTTGTTTAACAGCCTCTAAAATGTAACTTGAGTGGGATAAAAACATGTCCGCTCACCTCTTAGTGACGACTTTTCTTTGCATTTTGGATCAAAGTCTGTAGACAGTATCCGATCAATTCCAAATTTGAGGTCTTTGCTTGAAGGCGGAGGGGTTTGTTGGCAGTTAAATGCCGTTCTGGGGACTGAGGTTAGTTGTAGTCCGTGTCTGTGGTAAGGAGACGCCGGATTCACCCTGGTACCGTACATCGACGGCTCCGGCGCAACAGGAGAAGGGCGAAGCGGAGAGTTGCCCGAGTGCCCCTGCTGCGCGCGGTGGTGGTGGTGTCCCATGTGCACCATGAGGGCCGACGATCCCGGGATGTTCTCCGCATCTCCAGCCTGCAAAATGTCTGCGATGCAAAACGAGGGTTTCTTCATGGTATCCACAGCGAAGCCCCCCGCGCAGTACGCAGACCAGAGGCTGAAGTTTGATGCATAAAACGGATTGAGCCCGGCCGTGTACATCCCGGAGCTTCTAATGCGTCGCGCTGTTGCTCAAAAGTGGGTATAAAAGGACAGGCATGTAAAAAAGCACGGGTAGCGTTTTAGGAGGACAGATGATCGTGCTCTTTGTGTAAGTGCCAAATCGCTCTCTCAACTCTGAAATCCTAACCCTGCAGTTCCACTCTGAAGTTCCTCCGCTGACACTGATTGGTCGTTGTCGGAGCCAATGGATGTTTTGCATTTGCTCACATCACGCCCTTGTAAATGAGGATGATGTGTAACATAGTCTCTCTCTCTCTTTCATGCTCACACACACACATACACACACACTCATATGACCGGGGACTCGTTGGAGCAATTTTGATCCTGAGATGATGGATTGATCACTTAAAGAGAACCTCCTCCTCACTCATATCACCACATACAAAAACAGTGATTACGCACAGGGACTGTCATGTTAATTTCGATTCTTCTTCGTGGAAATTGACGTGGACTTTAAATATAGGTCTGTTTTTTGTCTTTAAAAAAACAAACAAAAACAAAAGTGAATTTGAAATGAAATCGAAAGACGGGCAACACGCGGAGATGCGAAAATCACTATTTAATAATGAACTGTCAACTGTTAAAATCCCGGGCCCAGGAGAGTCTCTATTAGCTCCATCTCATCCTGTTTTTGATGGGCTGTGATTCGTGTTAAATGAGCGGATATGCCTGCTAGATTTGCCCCCAAAATAGAACATGTTTTAGTATTTTAGGATACAGCAGAAATCCTTATTTCTTCCGGAGCTGTGGCGAGGGGGGGACTTTATAATGACTGTTAGAACTTCCCTTTTTCAATATTTGTGCAACTTTATCTCGACCTGCAAGTTGCACGGTGACGCAAATCCGTCCCCATGCTCATAATAAACAGAGGAAATCTATTCCCCTCTAAAACGAAAACACAATTAACTTCAGAGGCGATACTTCATCCGCAAGGCCCCTCAAGATTCACACACACTGGGCCCCGGCCAATAAGATTTTATAATCAGGGACATTGCTTATAATTTTTCCTGCAGCCTGGCTTGCTTGACCCCCCTAAAAACAAATTTTTAGCATCTCGGATAATATTGTTTTTGTAAGTGTGATTGTCTGCGCTGACTACATTTTAAGTTTAAATAAACTCCCCTTCACTTTCTTCTCCTCTGCTGTCGTGTCTTGATTCTGTTTTCGGGTCCCCCTCCTCCTTCCTCAAACACTCCGATCGCATGTTTCTCTTGCATGTGTTGAAACAATGGCTTCTGAAGCTCGCATTCATTTAGTCTTGATTCATGCGGGCGGAAGGGCCGATGACCCTGACTGCCCGCTATCATGATGTTTTCGAGTGACACTTTTCCGGGTTAAATTTAGAAATGACATTTAACGTTTGCCCTCCACCGTGCAGTCAAAACAATCCAGGGAAGAGGATGTAGCAGACGCAGCACGCCTCGAGTTATTTCAGGTGCAGCTGATGAGCTTTTTCGGTGGGAAGTTTATAAGAAAACAGGCCTCAGATCGGCCTTTACGCACAGCCTTCTGTCACTGCGTAAACTGTGAGTGGCAGGGAGAGGGTGGAAACTACCAAACCCATTTTAGCCCAATCAAGTTTCATTGCTCGGGAGAGCGCTGCTGCTTTGAAAATATAAGTTCTGGCGCACATTTATGAGTCAATCTGGAAAATATAAGAAACTGCAGAAAGTGAGTATGAGGGTATGAAAGCAGTGCATACAACGCAAAAGGAGGCACAGAGTGAACAACGTTTATAAGGATTTTATAGACATCAGGCCAGAAGCTTTTTGTGCCAAACAGGTTTTGATTTAAGCGATTTTTAAAGTTCTTAAAGAGACAGTACCGGTGTTCATCTTTTAAGGGTAACCGCAGAAGAAAAAATCTACGGAAGGGGAAAAAACCCCCGATGATTTCACAAATTTTACTAATGATTTATGGAACAAATGCTTGCAGCTCTAGAGCCATGCTGAATGCTATCATTCACCTTTATCGCCCCTTTTCTCAGTGAGGCTGAATAAATGATGGCAGGGGGGTTTACTCCTAGTGCCAGCAACTGTGCCTGTCTCTAGTTAAGGGACATAAGTGCATGAGACTTGAATCGGTGTGATTGGGGCTTTCTGAAGTAGTCTGGACACAGAATATCTCATCCAAATGTCATACCACTTGGTCAGGACTGTACTTATTCCACTATTAGTTCGCCTTCACAGTTACGCACTGTTGTCCGAACCTTCTGTATGGGACAGAGATATTGTTATTTTAATGCACAGTTAGAGTTAGGCGTTTTTACAGCCTTAGAGTTAATATGAAAAATGATAATCCTATAAATAAAATATTTAATATCTAATGAACCTTTCTGACGGGAAACCTTGTAATAACACAAAAATACAGGAAAAAAATCTCTCAAAACATTTACAGTTCCTGCATATACATTATACAGGTATATTACATGCAAAAACAACTGTGATGTGACCGTGTTCGTACAATTTTAGTATCTCTTAAAAAAACAGATATTTGTAGTGCGGTTGTGTTTTATGGGTCAGAAGAGAAGCAGTGAAGGTGAGTGTAGGGGGGAGGCTGATTAAAATCTAGGTTGGCTGGGTGAATCACGTTGGGTCTCACCCTACCCTTAATGTGTGGGTTTAAGACTGACTTCACTGTATGCATGCACTGGGTTTGATGTGCTCTCATCCTTCTAAAGGGTGTGCGCGTTTTTAGGCTGCACAACTGGTGCGGAGGGATCCCTCGGGCGTCATAGCTTCGTTCCCCCTGACCCCATTTTAAAGTGCGCCGGTTCTGAAATACAGCTGGTCACCTTACCCGTGCTTTCTGTGGCTGTAGTTTGATTTCAGATCTCTGGGAGACCGATTTTTACATAACACCTTATATAGTTTCAGGGTTGCTTTTCTGCAGAAGGTGTACATAAAGTTTTATTCTTTTTACTATCCTTCTGGCATTACTTCTGTGCTCATAAATGCAGACTTTATTTACTCGCAATTGCAGGATTTAAAAAAAAATATTGTGTTTATTATTTTTTATTTTTTTATTTTCCTAAAACACGGGTTCCAAAGACTTCTTCGATCGCTGCTAAAATCTCTCCAACCTTTGAGTTTATTACCCATGAATCACTGAGAGTTCATCGCCCATTAAAAGACCAATAAAATATGTTAAAAGATAAAAACGCTAATGAGGGCTTAGCTGAAAAATCAGCTGCAGAGTGCAATCAGAGCTAAAACAAACAACATGAAACCCAAAATCTCAAAGCGTTCATGAGTCACATGCTCGCTGTGGGAGGAAAACAAAGCCGTGCAATCTTGCACTGTTGACTACCTGAAGTTTAAAGCGTCCGACGGAGCCTATTGTTGTCGCCTGATTGCTCGCTGTGTGTTTTTCAGGAAGTCTTATCAGGCGGAGGAAAACTGAATGAGCACCTCGCACCGTAGCCCTGCAGGATCACATGCTGCTGGACAAAATTAAACGATTTCCATTATTACACCGAGAATTATTGCTCCCCTCTCGTAAGGCTCCAGCTCAGGCCAAGATTACTATTTCTGGAAATGTTTGCCTCAGGAAGGAACTTTCGCAGATTTAATGGGACCTGGGCCATTGTACACAGCCTTCTGTATGGCACACTGCCACCATTTCCACAGAGAGAAAAAAGAACTTAGGGATATGTCTAAAGTCAATTCAAAACAAGCCCGTCCCGTTTGTGTGACCCTGAACACATCCCGTGTATTTCAGACGCTGAACTCTCTCCGAGGTTGAAATGAATGGTCTCTAATTTACATGGAGGAGGTTAAATGTCAAAGTGACAACAACCACTGTCTGCTTTCTTTTTCTTCTCTTTTTACTTTTTTGAATGAAACAAGAATAATTGTTTGTCCAATTACGTCCACTTTTGATCATATAGTAAATATGGTTACGGATAAAAGTATTGAGGATTGTTTTAATTTAGCAAAAGTAGACGTGTCACAGTACATTTAGAATTAATTAACAAAAACAAAATCGTTCTTTAGGCACAAAATGTCTCATTTCTGTAACACATCCTATAATTTTCACTGAAATAACCGTGGGTGAGCTCCGTTTTAATGCTGCAGGCCTCAAAGTCTAAGTTATATCAATGTATTTTATTTCATACTGATACAGGATATCAGGTATGAGATAACTTAGTAGAAGAAGTATAAAGTAACATATAAAGAAGGAAAATACATGCACACGTGTAAATGTGCTTTGGCCCTTTTTCACTTCTGATTCCGAATAAGCAAATTATATAAATATCCATTGTTGTTACTAATCATTAAATTAATTAATCACAAATATTTATGTAATTAAATTAAACCCTTTTAATATCTTAAACGCTCTGTGATCAACAGGTTATGGGTTAAATAGTGATTATTTACACAGATAATATGTGGAATATCAATGACATGCGAAGGCTCTGAATGTTCGAGTAGCTCCCCCTAGTGACAGCAATGAAAAACAGCTCGCTCTGTTACTGTTCTGTGCGGATTTTTTAAGGTGGTAAATTGGTTCTTTCAAAAAATTCAAAAGAACAAACTGCAATTTATTTTTGAATGTTTTTTAATGAAACGATAAATTGCACTTTTAAAAATAAAGCATTACTCAACACGTTAATCTCTTGTATGTAAAGAACTCGATTGTTTGAAAAGAAATGGAAAGAAGGATAAACTTATGTAATCCTACCACTTCGTCTCTTTCCAATAATTACAATATTCATTTTTTTAATTAACCTGCTCATGTCCCATACACACGTACATGTACATTCATATCGATATGTGTTTATACAAATACACATATACAATAATTTTCGAACACCTACTTACATTTCTGTACATAAACATTCTTGCTTATATGCATTTTCCAACATGAATACATACACATGTACACAAACATTCACATATATCAGTGTAACACACATACCATTTGGCAGACTGATAAGACATTTCTTCATCCACACACTTTTGAATGTGTTTTTTTAAGACAGAAAATGAAAACTCTTTACTCCACAAACTGACACACAAAATATTTTCATTGCAGTCCATGTTTTGCAGTCCTTTAAATGAAACCTTCCACTCAGATAGACACCCACCTATGTCTATCAGGGAGCTTTTTAATAAAAAAATACGAGCATTTGCAGCAGGTTTGAAAAAATAAAGAAAGAAAACACTTAAAGATGCTACTGTTGTTGTTTGTAGTTTTATAGAATAAATGACAAACAAGTCAGTTATAAAAATAATGTTTTATGAATTCTGTTACTGATTTGAGCCTTTGGAGAGCCCGTATTGGCAGCATTTTTGGCTTTTCTGCACAAAAAACTTCATTCTGCTCAATAAAGTGTTTTAAACAGTGCTGATTTCACTGTGTTAATCTATAAAACAATCCAACTGGGCTTATTTTAAAAAAAAAAATCTGTTCAAAATTGATGCTTAGTTTCTTTATATCAGTTCCAACAAATTAAAAACAGCGACAGTCGGAATTTAAGGTTATTTTTCACTGTTCCGTGAATAGAGGGAGATTCGATTTTTGCTGCCAGTGTTCCTAATATACCAGCAAAAACACGCACCAAAATAAGAAAAAAGCGTAACACTGCTACAGTAGTACAAATAATACAAACATAATGTTATTTATCAGTATTTACGCATATAAATGTTAAAAAGGCACAAAGGCTTTTGGTCCTTTAAAATATCTACCCCTAGAATAAACTGTTTTTAGTCGTGCGAGTGACATCTTTAATATTTTGAAGACAAACTCCCATGTAGCTGCTGTTTTTTTTTAAAACATGCATCCTATGCCTGTTATGTAAAATACTTCACGTCACCCACTTCACATGAAAACTTCCATTTTATTGCACGTTTTAATACCACGTTTATTGCAATGCTGGTATGAGTGAGGACGGGAAAGCAAGAAATTATTGTTGCCATATTAAAGTGAGGTATGCTTACACATTAATGCTAAATGAACACATACATAGAATAAAATAAATAAATAAAAAAATCACAATTCAGAAAATACCTTATAGCCTTATTTAGGGTAAAAGGTAAACTTTTAGGAGTTTTCTGACTGTCGGTGAAAGTGTGGAGTTGGCCGCATCTGCTTTGAATTAAAATGTCAGTTTAAGAAATCATTAAATCTGCAGCTTTGTTTGTCTAATAACCTGCTGATCGCCCACGTGTTTTTATAACTATTTGAAAAAATAGGCGGATTATGGCAGGTACCGAAAATGAATCCGCTATGCTGAGATCCTATGAGAGTAAATCCCATTACAACCCCGTGTTTCCTTTTGTGGTATCTGGGTTTTCACTCTCCGCTCTGCGCAGTCAGTTGGATACATTAAGTGATCATTAGCTGGACATTGGAGTGGCAGACTAATCACACTCACCACAGCCCGGCCTCTGCTTTAAACAACCTAAGGGGCATGCTTTAATGGAGGCTTTCAAAATATGATGGTGACTCGGTGCCTTTGAAAAAAGCCGTCTGTTTACATTAAAACAGATTAAAGTCGCTTCTTGTGCAGAGGTTCTGAGTCCTTTGCAGCACCAGTGTTCAAATGTACACACGTATAAATCCCGCGTACTGTAAGCAGCGGTGGGCTGAAGGCTGCACAAGAGGAGCCTACTAATGGAAACACAAAAAGGTCATAATAACAAACCATTAGGCTTGCTGCCTCTCCAGAGGGGTGCCATGAGGAGCATGAAGCATCGGGCCATTGCAGTAAGATCTGCTTCAAAATGTCATTTTCTAATTATGTGACAGGAGTCAGCTTGCGGGAAAAATGCGCAAAATCAGTTGCTAAAAAGTCGCACACTGTATAGAAATCTTTCTGCAGATGCACCGAGGGCACAGAGGAGCTCAGCCTGAAGCCTTTAATAGTACATACAGACAAACCCGCTGCTCTCTAACGCTGGCTTACTGAAAAAGTTTGGTCTGCTTCAGATATGATAATAACATCCTCCGCGTCAGTAAAGTTAAAGAGAATTAGATTAAAATGGCAGGCAATAATTATAAGGTTGCAGATCTATCTATCTATCTATCTATCTATCTATCTATCTATCTATCTATCTATCTATCTATCTATCTATCTATCTATCTATCTATCTATCTATCTATCTATCTATCTATCTATCTATCTATCTATCTATCTATCTATGTTATTTTTGTTATACTTGGAGCTCTGTTTGTCTCTGGGGAGGACGCACAGATCGCACTGGGAAAAGTCAGTCCACAACAGCAGCTACTGGAAATCATTTTCCACACTGTCCCAGGAGTGTATTTTTCTATGTCTTTATCCAGCTGTGCGAGCTATAAACATGTTTCTCTCGAATAAATTTGGTTTCACATATTGTAAAGAAAAAAAAAAGAAAATGCTCCGAAATGAATGCTATTTACTCTTTCTGAAAATAAAAACTTGTTCAGATTTTTAGTTAAAAAAAAAACAAAACAGCTTATGAGGGAAGAAAATCCCTTCATAAATTAAACTTAATCGATTTCCTTTAAATTATTTCTCGACGCATTTAACAGGTTTCATTGTAGGCTGCTTATTTTTCAGGGTTATTGATGTTACCCGTCGCTGTAATTCTTATAGTTGGAGCTATATCTATTACACTACAGTTATTTATTTTAGAATGTGAGTATCGCAGTACTGCAGACAGCATAACGAAGCAATGACAGGGTCGGAGGCAATGACAGAAAGCAGCCACACACGTTGAAGAGCGGCCTTCTATTTTCAGAAAAATGCTGCCATCTAGCGGCCAATTCAGTCTTTGCTGAGAGAGACTGCCGGTCTGCAGTGTGTGTGTATGCGTGCTTTTATTCCTCATGCTGCTTGCTCCCATTTTTCTGAGTAAAAAAAGCAGGTCTTGGTTAGAGTTTTAGGCAAATAAATTAAGCCAAAGTGAAAACTATTCAAAAACCCAGAGACTATTTGTAAAGATTCTTTCTGTTTTTAAAAATGTAATAAAAATATTTCTCAGAAATAGCAAACCAGAGTGTGGATCATGACTGTAAGACTGGGAGCCACTTCTCTTTGGTCAGGGTGGAGTCCATTCACATTTCACTGCCTGTTTCCAACTCCAGTGAGGCGAAACACCCCCACACTTGAATGTTCCCACCACCATATTTCACTGTGGGTTAGATTTACCGTGGGTATCATTGTCTCTGCTGTTAGTCTCCTTACATACACCCCCCTGTTACAGCCGCAAATCTCAGACTTCACATCATCTGTAAATGGGTCTTTTTTCCATCCTCTACTGAGAAATACTGGCATGTCTTAGCCTGCCACGAGTGTTTGGCCTTGAGACTCTACTTGCCCTCTGAGACCACTAAAAAGCAGCGTTCTTTGGAAAGGACCTTTGCTGACTCGAGGCTTGTGTTCATTATTTAGCATATTTTGTATCTGAGATGAAGTTACTTTTCTATGAATAAACACAATTTGATGGCTTGATTATCTAGTGGTGTGGTCTGTACTTTAGTCATATTTGGCCTGCCTGATTGTGGATTTAACCAATCCAGTTTCCACAAAGTGTAATAGAGTAACCCGCCTGACACTGCCTCTTTGGAAACCTGCAGTTTAGCCTTCATTTGACATCATGATAATGAACACTGCGTTAGACGAAGGCTACGTCCACACTAATCCCCCTTCTTCCCTGTTCTGCTGCTTTGTTTAAACTTCAGCAGGTTGCTTTACTACATACCTGCAGGATTTGCTCCTATGTGATTGGCTGATGAGATATTTGCAGTTAAACAGGTGTACCTAACAAAGTAGCCAGTGAGCACATATTAGTGTTTCTACATTAAAATTATGGGTAATAATTAAATTAAAATTGTGTTCTTGGGCTTTTGGACCAGAATGAATATGACAGAATATAAATAAAAATTCTCAAATGTCACTGATCTATTTCTACCGGTTTTATTACATGAATGCACCTTCATATAACAGTAAATAGAGCCCATCTTTGCTCTTTAATGAGCCCAGTTTCTTGGTTTGGCTCCACATGATGTGAAGCTATTTAGGAATCTGCTCCTTATTGGGACGATCATGATCAGCTCCTTTCTCCTGATTTGTCAGCTCTGGTTCTGGATGTAGAGATGCTGAGTGTGGAGGTCACCGGCGTCCACTGGACTGTTTTTCCATGTCATGAAACCTTTTGAGGAAACTTTGGTTAATTGCATGATTGAAACCAGATATTCCTGAGAAAGAGAGCATGTATAAATTTGTTTTTGTTTTAAAAAGCAATTTATGCTACAACATGCTCTAAAATGTTATGCTACTTTGGTTACAACAATTAAAAGACAGAAAAATAAATCAATTAAATAAATCAAAATAATCAATAATTTTTTTATTTTCCAAGCATGCTGTCTATTAAAAAAAACCCACAAAAACATTTTGTTCTTTATGAGTTCACATGGATTATTACCATGTGCCAGTGTGCATGTGGTCTGTTAACACATTTTCCTTCTTCCTGTTCCGCTACACATACAGAGATCTCTGGGGAGGGGGTTTCAGTTTAACCTTTGACCTCTCGTAGAAGGGCTGTTGACTTGACTCAGGAAGTGAAAGCAGGTGTCAGCTGCTGGTGTTGGTGACATTAAAGCTTTTAATGATGCATTTTTCTAAACTTGAAGGTTAGATTTTGAATATAGCATTTCCTATACTGGTTGTTATGAGTCAGGAAAAAAATGGTGTTTTATTGTTTATTATATCTTAAATGATCATTATTGCTGTTATCTTTGACAGCAAATTTATGAATGAAATGGGGGAAAAAAACTGGTAAACGCTTCTGGGTCTAAAAACCTAAGGAGGAATTTGCTTAAATTTGCTTTATTTCTAATGTCCAGCAGGGGGCGACTCCTCTGGTTCTAGAAACAAGTCCAGTTAATAGACATCTGTGGAATAAAGTGCCTTATGTGCCGGTCAGTGACTTCGGGAAAAAGATATCTGGTAAGTTTATGTGCTCAGTCCCTAGTTTAAAGCTTTATTCAATATACAGTGTTGTTAAATTTGCAATAACCTAGCACATTGGATCAGTGGATGCCCTTCTCCTTCCTTCCTGTGCTGTCTCCAATCGTAACAAAGGTAAATTAACTCCTGCTGCTACTGTGCCTTTACCCCTCAAAACGACTTCTATCACCTATGTTCTTAAAAAAAAAAAAACTGGTTCAACAACCTTGATAACTTCAGGCTCATTTGCAACTTTTAGTTTACCCCTAAAATCCTGGAGTAAAGTAATAAACAAAATTATTACTAATAATTTATTTTTAGCATCTTTTGTCTCAGTTATTACATCCAGTTTCAAAACAGCGACACCCAAAACAATCAGTTTGAGGCTTCACAAGGTGATTTTATTAACATCCACGTTGCACATAATGGGTCTATGCCTAAAGCCCACAGTCCCACTTATACTGATTAAAAGAAAAGCAGCGAACCTTCACATCAGAAAGGCTGCTGCCTGTGAATTATAGTGTGAATTGATAACAGTTCCCTTTTTCTTTTGCAGCACATTACAGCCAGCACCTTGGATAACTACACAGAGAAGTGCATTTACAAAACAGAATACAAATCGATTATACAGTCTTGATATGTTTCTGTCAGTACAAGAGAGGAACTTAAAGACACTTGTTTTAAATTCAAAATTCAGAAAAGAACAAAAGTGAGGTGAGGGGAACGGGCGTGCAGTTTGATAACAAAGGATATGTTAAACGAATGCCTCTGTAGTGTCGTCACAAGGATGCGAATCGAGCGCACATCACCATGTGAAAACAATTTTGTCGCAATCAAACTGCACAGTCAGCGAAATTATAAAACACTATGAATGGCAGAAAAGGAGAAATGAACAACAACATGAGCATGGTCCTCAATTTTAAGAAATTCTTTAAAAAAGTCAAAAAGTGATGCTAAAAGTATGTTTTGGATAAAAATGTGGCTTAGCTTAGTTCCATTTCCAAAGAAACGGTCCGGAGAAAAATCCTGACATTGGCTTTTAACTGTTTCTATATAACAGTTAAAAAAACAAAAAAAACAATCCCTTAAAATCTGTAATATAAAATCTATCCCAGGTCAGCGTCTCTAAACACTGGCTTCTTTGACTGAAAAATTGCACTTTTTATAAAATAAACATATTCAGTGTCTTACAGAATGTTAGATGAGGAGATTAATAAGACAAGCAGATGTCATGATGTTGTGTAACTATGGAAGTTATATAGACAAGACAGTTTCTCAGCTTGGAATTTGGAATTGAACAGAACCAGCGTTTCCTCCTGTTCTATAAGTATTAATCATCTCAGCTAACACCCTGAAAGAAAAAGGCATATTTTTCTGCAAAATGTCAACATTTTTATCACTTTTCATACTCTCACCTGTTACAGCATCATGTACCAATTCAAATCTGAGACGTGAACACAAGATTTTTTTTTTAAAGCAAACTGACAGCAGTCTCTCTGACAGACCGTCCACTAAACCGGGACTCTGTCTGTGCCGAGTGTGTCCCCAACTTTTAGCTGTTGTCAGCAGCCTGCACCGTGCTGTCATTCAGCAGTCTCTCTCTTTCTCCAGAGCCGCCCTCTTCCACGTTCACAAACCTAGCGCAGCATGGTATCCTTGCCATCAGGGGGCGGTGCAGTCCGTTGTAGAGCGCGGTACCCACCAGCAGCACCAAGAAGCCCAAAACCTGCAGTCCGTGAAAGTGCTCCCAGCCTAGTGCCAAGCTCACCACCCAGATAACCAGCGTACGCAGGCTGTCCAGCACCATACGGGTGGTGGCGCTGATCTCTTTAGTGACGCTGATCCCCGCAAAGTTGAAAAATGCGATGCTGACCGTGTTGCCGAGCAGAGCCAACAAGATGAGAGGCTGGTGGCCGATCTGACAGAAGGCATCCAGCGCGTCCTCCAGGACCTGCCGAGGGTTATTGGCGAAGTTTCCAACGGGGATGAAGTACATGGGGATGAGCAGCAGTGACAGGACAAAGAAGCCAAAGAAACCTGGAAACAGAGATGAAAAAATTAAAGCTCACGAGAGTCATTAGGCTAAACCAGCAACAAAAGGTAGGGTGTAAAGCCTACAGTAGAAGAGACATATTGTTATCCACTATTTATGTATAATTACTGATTATTGCTGCTCTAACAAGGTGACTTTTAGATTTTGAGTATGCATCAAGCTGTGGATCCATGTGTGAAAAAAAGAAATAACGCACTGTTACAGGAGTAACAAAATTTCAAAATGAACCTTTCGTTGCAATTTTTAACAGGTGAAAGCTTAAAAATACGCCAAACATTTTAAAACAGCACATGTGGTGTCAAATCTGACGCGGCATCTGTTAAAATGTAACACATGATACGTTAGACAGCAGTGTAACTGCTAGGTTAGGCTACACTGCCTGTTGTGTAGCTGTGAATCTGAATGGTGCCACAAAGGTTAGGTGAGTGTTCACGTCTCTGTCAGGACAGTGAGCGGAGATGGTTTTTTAACCCACATCATTGTTCTTAGCACTCAGTTTCACTTCAGCTCTTTGTATGTTATAACATCGCTCTTCTCCACGGCTGTCCAACAACAGCACAAGCGAAAGTGGCCCACAGACCTGTTGTAACACATGACGCTGCATAGGTGTGTTCTAGATGTTTGTATGATATTTGACCTTTGCCCAACTCATTATTGACATTCAGTGAACACTGATAATTCAGGAATGTAGAATATTTTGTTTTTTGTAGGTTTGTGGTTTGAGGGGATAAACATCCATTCTAAAAAGGCTCATCTCCAGCAGTAGAGATGTGATGTTGTAAGCTGCACGTAGCTCCTTTAAACTGTCGTACCTTCAGTTCCAACAGCTCGCAGAGGATGAACATCATGCGTGTAGACAAACTTTTCCTCAAGGACCATCTGCACTGACACAATGATCTGAGCCATGATGATCAGAAGATCTCCTGCAGGACAAACAAAACAAAACTGTGAGGTTTTTTTTCTTTTACTAAAACATTGTGGGATCCATTCATATCAAACAAACAAACAAAATAAACAATTTAGATCCTTATCAAGAGTTAAGAAAAACAAAACATCTTACCGGTAATCACATCACTGAGTTTGTGTGAGTTGTCTTTGTTTCCACTGATGAAGTCAGCCAGGCCCACTATCACCAGTCCCAGAATGGTGATAAAAATGCCGATCCACTGATTAGGGGCCAGGCGACGCCCCAAAAACGCCACCGAAAGTAGACCGGTGAAGATGATGACAGCTCCACGGAGCATCTGGAAACTGGAGGCGCTCGTCATATTGAGAGCTGAGAAACAAAAAAAGGTTTTAATAAGTCGGTAGAGAAGGGTTTGGTGACCTGTGAAAGGATTCTGTAGACACTTACCAACATACATGATGGAGGTGGCCAACATGTCGCACATAGCAGGAGGGAGGAAGAGGAAAGGGTTGAAGCTCTGGCCACGGTTTACCCTGGGTTCCGGTCGACGTTTGTCGTGGCAAATTAAGAGGTAGAAAGCTGCGAGACAGCAAAACTCGCCCAGAAACATCCCCACTGCCTGGACAGAGAAAGAGACAGACAGAACCACTTGTTCCAGTTATTCTGCAAAGAAAACTGAAGACGCGCATGAGTTACTGTTTAAATAGTTTGCTTTTCACAGCGTCGCTATCGCTTGGTGAGCGGTTTGCAAATGTGTGCAAAGTGTTAGAGACTAACGTAATCACAAAGAGGTTTTGGTTTGAAAGATTCAGCTGTGAAATGCAGGTGAAACCAATTTAAAGTGTTGAATTACTCTGCATATATGAAATAAATACATTTTCTTTCATTTAAAATAAGAACCAATACATTATGAAACAAATTTAACTGAAGTCCAAGCGCTGTTACTAGCAGTTTATTACCATACCTGCAGAAAGGGGTGAGAGAACTGACGCTCTGGGCCATCCTGGCAACCCTTCGCATTGAACATATCAGCCCATCTGTCACAAAAAAACACCCCAAAACATCATTATTGCAGCTTAACAATAGATTTTTAAAACAATAAAATATATAGTCAGAAATAACACATAAAAAAACACAAAGGTTTGGGGTTTGGGGTTTCACTGCCTGCTGACGTGAAAAACGGAGACAGAATGATCGAATGACGTGTCTTTACACTCGTGAAGTTAATGAGTGCTTAGGTCTGCATAAACCTTTGATTTTTTTTACTGTCTGACAGCATGACTGGCATGTGAGTGTCCCGGTGACAGTATGACACAGGACTGTGATCTTTAAAATGATGACACAGCACTTTCTTTAAACTTCTGAGCTCATCAATACACAAAGGAAACTTGAGTGGATCTGTCTGCTCATGTAAATCTGCTCTTGCTTGCTTGTCCCGTTATTTTTGGCTGGCGTGCTATGAATTAAATATCTTTACATGGTGGATATCTGGATGAAAGAAAAGATGGAAGTAGCAGTAAAACTGTCATGCTTCAAGCCGTAACTGATCCGAGTTGTGGGGCTTTTTAATGCAGCGAGGCAGCAAAGAGATGCGGCCGGTTTCAGGTGAATGTTGTGAAATTTGACCTGATAGTTGTCGAGCTCCTCTTAAGTAACACAACATGACCCGTTTTGTTCGACACAAACTGCAAATAGCAGCAGAACTGAGATCTGTTCAGCTGACAAAACCCACAAAAGGACAGAGAAGTGCGTGTCAGAAAGCAGAAAGCTGACGTCCTAGAATATTGGAGAAGTTAAAAAAGCTGAATCTATTGTTTCACTGAGATGACAAACCTCTTCCTACCGTGGCAGCAAAAGAGCTTAAATGCAGTCAGCACTCATTCTGAAAATCTATAAGTCACCTAAGCTAAATTACCAACAATCACTGATTCACTGGAATGTGCACGTTTTTATTTCCCCCTGTGATGCCAAGTATTTTATATTTGATACATCTGTTGTTGATGATGACTTCTGACATCATTTAATTTATTTCCCTAATAAATTACTAGTATACTGATAAACAATCAGTATACTACCGTTAACAACATTAATAAAATGCACAAAATTACTGGATGTAGCAAAAATTATAAAAATTTATATTTATTTATTTTTTAATTTGTTTAAAAAAAAAAAAACACTATTAACACTCCAGTTAAAAATAAAATAGAATTTATTATCTTTAATTATATTTGGGTTTTGAGCAAAGGGGTCAATTTAAAGACAAAAAAAATATCTGGTGATTTAATTATTAAGCAGCCAGCGTGCGACTCAGCAGGTTGTGGCAGTCCTGATAAACAGACTGCAACATTAAGCTGGTTTATTTAAAAAGCTCTCTCTTTGTCCTCACTGGCATGTGGAGTCCTACAGGGTTCAATTTTAGGCCCACTTGTGCCTTCTTTACATCACTCCCCTCATGCTCAACTGGTCGAAGTAGATCGCTCCCCTCCCAGGCCAAGACCTGCTGGAGTTTTCTCCCTATTAAATGGGAGTTTTTCCTTCCCACAGTTGCCAAGTACTTGCTCATAGGGGGTTGTTTGATTTTTGGGGTTTGTTTATAATATTGTATCAACTGTGCCTTACAATATAAATAATGTTGAGTTGAGGTGAATTGGAGCTATAAATAAAACTGAATCAAATTGAATTTAATCTGTGGTCATATTACCTGTGGACGAGTTGTCTAAAAATGAATAGTGATCTCTAAACAGCCAAAGAATAATAATGATGTTATACAGTTACAGTTCTTAAATAAATCTTTGCATCATATCAAGAGCTGCTTCTCTCTAGCAGTCTTGTCTTGTTCTATTTTTTACAAAGAGATAAGATAAGATAAGATGAGACTTTATTGATCCCACGACGGGGAAATTTTTTAAGCTTCACATAAAACCTTTATTAACCCAACTTTGATGATCAAATTAGGAAAACTGATTTCCATCATCCAGCATTCAGCTTTTCTTTTTAAATATAGAAATGTGTGGCATGCTGAATGATGCAAATCAGACCAACAGCAAGAGTACAGACAGCAGCTGCTAAATGTTTAGCTAAAAGATGCAGAATTCTGGTTTCTGGACCATTTTCCATTCTATACCACTTCCACAGTATGGAGGTCAAAACTCTAGCCACACTTACATATACAACTTTCCCGCTAAACCAGTGGATTTTAGATTGTGGGTTTCATCTAGGTCTACATATAACATATCCAAAAAATAACATTTAATTTCGTGGGGGCTGCTGGGCATTTGGTGATGTAGCTACTGACTGAAATACCTTTCAGGTTTATAATATGTAAGAAACATTTTTCATTGTTTTCTGATATCTGATATTTTAAAACCAGTATTTTATTGAAAACTTACAAATGAATCGTGAATTATTTACTTCATCAGCAGCAACCAAAAGAGACTACATACCACTTAAGGCTAAATACAATTAAATAAACATCAGAGAGTGTAGCTGCTCCGCCAGTTTTCTGTGTATTATGTGTATCATGCTGTTTTTTATTAACCAACGTGAATCAAAGACATAATAGACCAAGGTTATTTTTATGTGAAGATGATTCTTGATGGGTGAAAGGAGTTGGACTGATTTTTATTTCCCTTTTCTAAAGCAGACAGAAGCTCAACCTTTGCTTGGAAAGGAAATAAGTGATCTCACTGTCCCCCCACAGTTTAGTTTCACATGAAAAGAGGAAAGTCTGACTTGATTTCAAACTCACAGCTTGATAAATATGTTAATGTTAGCCGCTTAGAAGCTAACAAGGAAACAAGACGCTATTGTTACTAGCTAACGAGCTAGCTCTACGTTACGTGCTAATAAGAAAAAACGAACTACCTTTTTTTTACTTCTCTAAATAATTAACTGGGGACCACCACCCTTCAAATGTTATGTTAAAACGGTAGTTCAGGTCGGTTCGTGGGTCCAAGCTCCAGCTACAGTAACTTTAAACGCATGACATGTGAGGGGAAAACATAATTAAATCTACTTACTTAGCCGACAGCGTGTTGATGGAGCCGGTTGTAAGCATAAGTCCCGCGAGGAACAGCTGGTATTTTGTCCAAGCCATGATGGACGTGTGATCGTGACGAGCAGAAGCAGGAAAGTGACACCACCGAGCTGTTTTTGGTGAAATACACCGATGTTGTTTACACGCTCCGCTTGATCTCCTCTGCCCAGCCACTGTCTACGAACGTCACATGACAGCACAGCGTCAGCTGACCGCTGATTAAAACTGTGTGTTACCTTCATGGCTCGTCGGAAATAACACAATCCCGTTGTTTTGACAATGAAAAATGAAAGTATATAGGCGTACTTTAAGAGTTTTAGATGATTCATTGGATGTACAAATAACTAAAGTAGATTCTATTATATGAAGAAAATTATACAACTGTTAGACGCAGTGTTCGGGTTTGTCCTCACAGTCCTCATTAATAAGGTGCGTTACAAACCCGAACATTACGACTTACAGGTGAATTTTCCCGTTGACTGCAGTCAGCCAAACTTGTCCAAACCTTCTCTGCCCAAACAACAAACAGCCCCTTACCGTGCAAGCTGACAGTATATTCTCAGTTTCTTAACATAAAACGTATTGTTTCATTCAGGGAAAGCACAAATGTGATCCCCTTTGTGGAAGTATTCTGTATGCAAGATAGATGTTGTTGCTTAAAAGGTAAAAGACATTGGGGATTTGAAATGATGTGTCGGATAGTGGAAACGAGAAAGAGAATGAGACAAGTGTTGTGGATTTTATCATGACATATATATGTAATCATAATTACTCACATAAACTCATTGTAATCATATATACTTTTATACTCATATAAACTATGCACACTTACAATGAAGTGTCTTACATAGTGAAACCACTGTGATAAGGATTTAACCTGTATGTCAAATCACATGACCCATATATTTAGGTCAAATATATCTACCACTATATTAATGAATAGTTTGCGCCACTTGTTGTATGAAGGCATGTTGATTAATACTGTTTAAACATGTAACAACGAGGATCAGTAGGAAAACATTGAGAGTGTTATGGCCAACAAAGGGTTAATTCAACTTGGCATTGCTAAAGTATGTGCATAGGACCTCTTCGGGGCATTCTGCGGCATTTACCTGTACTGCTTCACGGCGTGTGCAGCCTGTTTGAGACGGATGTACAGCAGAAGCATGCAGCTGCGTCAGACGGCTGTGACTGTAAAACAAAAATATAAGGCCCCCTAGACGGCTGCAAGGTAAAAAGCATACACCTATGTAAACGGCTGTAAGGCAAAAGCATATAGCTCTGTGAATGACTGTAAAGTAAAAGCAGGCAGCTTTATAAATGACTGTAAAGCAAATGTGTACAGCCCTCTCAATGAAACATATTATGATAAGCCGACAGAGGGGGGTAGTGGAAAAGTATAAAAGTAGCTCTGTCGAGAGGAAATGCTTCAGATCATCCTTGGAGCATACTCTGCGGGGCCCAGAGTGCGACATGGGTGATCTCCATATGCTTTGTTGAATAAAGACTTGTTTGACTTCACCACCTCCGAGTGACTTCTTGCCTTTAAAGAATCAGGTGAAGTCAGTGTGCTTTTGACAGGTTGCATCACAAGTGATTTAGAGTCAGTGGGGTTTATTTTTCCAGCTGAGTAACAAAAGGACGAGAGATCGAGTGGGAATCTCGAAACCTTTAACAGATTTTTAGTTTTAGTGTTGTTATTTTTCTCTGTGTTCTCAATTCAGTGTCTAGTTAGCTAACATAAACTAAAGCTGCCATCAACCAACCAACGACTGTCTTAACAGACAGTGTTACATCTATGTCAGTTTTTCATAGCAGGGCTCAACGGTGTAAATTACTCTTAACCTTTTAAAGTCAAGTGGAGGACAAAAGAATTGGTAGGCCCAAAACACAAAACTGAATCTGAAAGTCATAACGTTAGGAAAAGAGGGAAGATTCTCAGGCAAAGACCTGACACAGGACCTGAGAGATGTATCTGAACCTTCAGTGAATCCATTTAGAGTTCGCTAAAGCCTCATCATTAATGGTCTCACTGGAAGGATGGCTGCCAGGAAGCGATTATTAAGGAAGGTAAAACAGAAGACAAGGCTGAGGTAGGCCACATCAAGATCTTAAGTGAAAATCAGTGGCAATGGGTCTTTTGGAGTGATGAATCCAAATCTGAAATATTTTTATTCAGATTTTTGTTGTCAATATGTACAGGGTAGATCAGGAAAGAGGTGCAATGGTAAATGTCTACAGCCATCTCTGAAACACAGTGGAGACTGTGTCATGGTTATGCACACAGAAAAGTACTGTCATGTTTTGATCCACCATGCAATACCATATGAAAAACATCTGATTGGCCACAGCTTCATTGTTCAGCCTGACAGTGCTCCCAAAAACACTGCCAGTGCAATAGAAGAATCCCTTTTTTATATGCTAGGTGAGCGTGCCCAGCTATGAAGGATATATAGATGATTGAATTTTCATATCTCCAGGCCAGAAATAGTGATGGACTTTTGATTGAACTTATTTCCAGATAAGTCTGGACTGATTCATTAGCTTTTCACAGTTGCCAGTTACTAACTTCTAATCATATGGCATTTACTGATGACTGTGACCAGTGTTTATCTGGTCTGTCACAATGATTGTTAACTGGCATAATTGTTTATAGATAATGATTTTTAAAACATTTTTTTTGCTATGTGTAAAGTCTGAGGAACTGTAAGATGATTCAATTTATTATAAAGATAGTATCATGCTGAAACATTAAACACATCCAGTATACTGTATTTGACTTAGTCTAGTCTAGTCTAGAGTTTGTCCTTGATATCTGCAGCTTTATCACTTGGCGGTGAAGTAGTCTTACCTCATGACCAGATTTAAATGGATTTCGATATAATTTGAACTAAACCCTGTCTTTTTTTTCTCTTTTCTTTTCTTTTTTTTTTTTACCCATTTTTACC
>VUQR01009091.1:10471-46899 GCA_015108515.1 Hemichromis elongatus | reverse complement strand
TCTGACAAAACAGGCACAATGATGACAGTGATTTAACTAAAATAACAATCAGAAATATCAGGGTGGATATATATACATTGTTGTACAGTGTCTGGAAAAAAATGACACCAACCTCTCCCACAGGGGAATTGTAGAAAAGGGGAGAGGCCAAAGGGTACACTGTATTTATCGGGGTTGCACCAAAGAAGAAGAAGAATGAGAAGGGGCTCTAACTGATAATGAATATACTTACAGGCTTGGAGGTCTTACAGTCAGGTATAAAAGGGACGGTTTGGGGTTTAGAACACATTTTTTTTTAAATTATAACTATATGTAATTTATGACCTAGGTTACACCAGCATCAGCTGTGGAAAATGTGTGTTTTGAATCGAACTATAACTGATCCAATGGGCAAGCAAGTTTTTGCAGCAGCTCTGTTTACTAGTGGATAAATACTGATGATGAGCATCAGTGATTGCAACAATAGCAAACAGACCAATTCACAGCATCTAATGATGTAAACATAACCTATCCAGGTACATAAGCACTTCAGGGTTACATTGCATTCCTGCCTTCCTTCCTGGAATTACCTGGTAAATCGGTGACCTGTTACCATTTCCTATTATCCTGCATGTGTTTGTGGCTAGTTATACAGCCACACTTCTAAGAAAGTCAGTAGAGTCTACAAAAATGCCATGAAAAAAAATCCTGTAAAATGTTCCAAACATTTAATGCAGATTTTAAGCCACACTATAATATTTGTGATAGTTTCTGGTAGTATTTCACTTCTTTCAAAATAAGGTCAAAACTCCAGCAAAATTATATTATACAGAATAGTTATATTCTTACTATCAGTCTGTGGCCTTCGTCAGAGTCCTTTATAAAGGCAGCAGAATGGGCATGACCACGATGGAGAGCACTAGCTGGAATGTACGGGTCCAGCAAAAATATTGTTCTACATTAGTATTATATAATGATAATAATTTATATGAAATTAGGCTTGATGTCAAACTGACATGATAACACAATAATTACGTACATTTATGCAATTATTTATGACAACAAACTCGATCATTTATGCTGATTTTTGAATTTTCAATTATGATAAAATGCATTTTTCAATTAATGCAAATATCCAAGAGGTGCTGAAACATTTGCTGTGCCCAGTCCATCTGTTAGTACACTTATATCCACATTTTACACTTTACATGCAGCTGAATTTAGGCAGCAAAGTGTTGAAAGATGCAGTGAAAGAAAAGGAATATACTGGAGCTTAATCTCTTAATCTTTGTCTATGCGTACATGTTTGTGGATATCTCTGTCTGTTTTTTTGTAATAGGTCATCGTTGTTTTATGGTTCTGTAATATACAGGGAATTTAAATTCTTTGTCATGTTTCCGAAGCATTAATCGTGCTATTAGAAAATCAACAAAAATCACCTTCAAAATAGATTATTTGCCATGAAAATGTATCAAATATCCAGACAAACTGTGATAAATTCACTCAGAAAAGCTTGACAGCGTGCAGATATACAGGAGAAGATTGAAAACTGGAAGTTTAGCCGTTATCTCTGGTTGCTTAGTGACTAACTCACCAAGTGAAAAACTCCTTTAGGGGCTATTTGCATATGCAAAGTGCAGAGATAGGGGAATAAAGGATATCTAGGTCTTTGGGGAGGTGTGTCTTGTGTTTTCGGTTGTGTGAACAGGACTGACATGGATCACAGAAGATGGAGCAGGTGCATCAGCAGGTCCTCATGCCTTCCTCAGCTAACTGCTATGTGTGGTGAGATAGCACATGAGTGTGTGCGTGCCACAATTTCCATGTTCATGAGATTTCACTGTGAATTGAAGTGTGTGTTTGTGTATGCACGGGTGTGTGCAGGTCTGTGAAGCTAGTAAATGTAACAGAACTAAGACTATTTTTTTCTAATTGGTGATTGTCTTGTTGTTAGGCTCATTTTTTGAGTTAAATTAATTATATATGATTGCTATTCTTTTACAGTGGAACAGTGATATCTATCTATCTGTCTTTTGCAACATTACAGGAAAAACAATTATTCATGACTCTCCTTGCAGACTTGCATTGCATGAAGGTGTGTCCTTCTCACTGTTGTCCAGTACCACTGATAAATGCTTGTGTGGCACAACTAATAAGGTAAAGAACCCAGAAATAGTGTTTTTGTTGAGTGTGTGAACAAAAACTGAGGCTTTGAGGAGACAGACGTGCATGTGGGTGTGAGACAACAATATCTTTTTAGCAGCTAGCTAGTCCTGTCACACAACACAATCTTATGTTTCTGGTTAGTTAAAGACATATTGTCTCATCAATAGGTGAATGAAAGAAAACAGCAGCTGTCATTTGAATAAACTGAAAATGTGATCACTTTAATTGATTTTACTTTTTTCCCCCCAATTCCAATAATTAAAAAAAATGAATTTAGTTATCTTTGCCACGTTTAAAGCCATTCATAAGCTCCTAAAATACAAAGTTTGGGCAATCTCACATATTATATACTGACATCTAGGTAGGACCCCTAGACATGAAATCATGCATTCTGATTAAAAGTCTGCTATCACCTTTTGTGTTTATACTTCTTAATCTACCTGTATTGTATCATGGAGTGCTGCCCTGCACACTGAAAAATGTGAAATGCTGAAGGGGTACCCATTGCTTTTAAATGTGACAGGAAAGCCCCTCTCTAAGCTTCAGTATGTGAAGAGGTGGAAGTGACAGTATTCTTAAATGTAAGATTTGTTGTTGGCCTTTAGTTTAGACATATAAGAGATACAATAGAGTGTTGCTGCAACAGGTGCACAGTTGTAATACCTCTATTACCAAAAAAAAAAAGAAAAAGAAGATGAAACTGAAAAAACAAGCTTGTTTTCTTTGCTTCCTGCATTCACAGCGTACAGTGTCTAAGAGACATTCATTAAGGCATACAGTAGATACAAGCAGAACCAGAACACCCTGTCCTCATAGCTGGAACATGTGTGTGCATGTGTGTGCGGGGGTGTTTGTGTGTCAGAGTAACAAAAGAAAAAAACAGAGCACAATGAAGAGCAGATACACCTAGAATAAGTTGTATCTGTAAGCAATTTGCAGAAATGCATTAGTGTGTGTGTGCCTTTCCATCACTGCAATCATGTAAGTTTCATTGAATGGTAAACAAAGAGAAGAGCTGAAATGATTGAACACTGGCGGACTACATGCCATAACATTAATGTTTGCCTGCTGAATAAACAACAAATGTAATTGCACTAGATAACTCATAATAACTGATACAGCGTGGACCTGTGATTCTTATTAAAGGTCTTTGTTCATGTTTTCCATCGTTTGCCAAAATAGGTTGGAATCTCATTACACATGAAAAGCAGATTAAAAGAACAAGACTGCTACTGGATATGCTGCTTGAAAAAAAATATATACAACAGTGAGTATCTACAGCCATCTCTAAACATAGTGGAAGCTCTGTCATGCTTTGGGGCTGCGTTTCAGCTAGTGGTGTTGGGGATCTTGTAAAAATGTATGGAATCGTGAATAACTGAGGGGTGGTTTGGAGCTTTTGCACAGCACAGTATATTGAAAACATTCTGCACACACAGATGACATTGTGCACTCCTATATAATCTAACCCTGACTGACTGAAAGCAAGGACAGCCTCTGTGTGTTCAAATGTATCACTGGTCCTGAGTCTTCCCTGTTTGCTTTTTATGCTACACCGTCCTTCATATTCTGAGTTGACAGTGACTGAGTGATAGTACTGAACTGAACTATTGGTTGAACCAGTATTACCATAAGTCAATGCATTTTACTTCAGACTTTTTCAGTTTTTAGAATTAATTTATTCATAATGTGAGAAGAGTTTAAGCAGAATATGACTAGGGGTGTATCAGTTCTCCAAAACCAGGGGTCTGTTTTTGTACTTTTTTTCTTTAGAGGGGATGAATAATGAAAAAATAAGGGAAAAGGTCAATGCATTTATAAATGATCAAAATTTAATAAACAAATCACAAACACAAAACAGCTGAAGGTAAATCAGAGCATCAGAATGATGAAGTAAGATGATATATGTGACTTTGAAAAAGGCATTGTTGTTCTTGCCCGATAGGCTGGTTTCAAGAATTGCTCATCTACTGGGAAAAAGCATGGATCCATCCTGACTTATATCAACAGTTCAGGCTGCTAATTGTGTAACGGTGTGTGGGTTTATTTTCTATGTACACGTAGGGTCCTAAGTACCAAATGAGAATCTTTAAAACACCACAGCCTACTTGAGCATTGTTGCTGACCATATCTATCCCTATATGATCACAGTGCACCATCTTCTGATGACTGCATCCAGCAGGATAATGTACTGTGTCACAAAACTGGAATGATCACAAACTAGGTTTCTGAACATGAAAATGAATTGAGTTTACTCAAATAGGCTCCATAGTCACCTGATTTCAGTCCAGCAGAGCACCGTTTAGATCTGCTGGAATGGAAGATTCACGTCATGGACGTTCTGCAACAACTCTGCAGCAACTGCATTTATGTCAACATTGAGAAACATCTTTGAGAAATGTTTCCAGCACCTTGTTGAATCTATGTCACAAAGAATTGAGGCAGCTCCGCTGGCAAAAGGGGATCCAACTGGCCAGGTGTACCTAACAAATCGAGTATATGTATGAGTTAAGTCTGACCAGCTATATTGGCTGCAGAAGTGGACGTGGCTGTCTACACAGACCCAAAAGACTGGCTGTTTTATAAGTGTGTGCTGTCTCGCTCTCATTCGAGTTATGATGTAAAATGCAATTACCTTTAATTTAACCTAGAAAGCAAGGACTGTATGTGTAACCACAAAGGAGAATAGAGAGAGGATCTATAACATGACGGCAAAGCAATTATTTTGTCGGTTTTACTCGTTGTTCATTCCCTACGGTGCTGTCACTATGGGGACAGACATGCGTCAGTGCTGTTCGTCAAGCCCGTGTTACACCCTGTCCCCTTCATGTGTGCGTCCGCCTATGTGTTTGCATAACCTACTCAGCCACGATTTCATAACCATGTTCATCTTGGACACTGTTGCCTGCTTCCCACACAGATGAATATTGATGTAGCTACATGCCTGAATTGTGTTTACTTTGCTTATATCTCTCTAATGAAAAGCATTAAAGGTATTCCCAGAATGTATTGAGTGGGGTGAAATAACAGAAAAAGAAAACCAAGAGATCTCAAGAAAAAAACCACCACCAAGAATCAAAATAAGAAATATCAAACATCTATTAGTGAGTCCTTTTGTTAATTTGCGCACTCACAGTCAGGTATTATACAACCAGTTTGTTATTAGGTTATTCAGTTCAGCAGAACCACCGGTTAACCAAGTTTGTTCTGTGCTAATTTCAGCATTTACATCCAAATAAAGTTTTCAATTATTCCTTTTTCTTGTTTTTTGCACGCTCAAAAGTGAGTTTTGGTTTTCACAGTCCTGACTTTTGGGATTGCAGACTCATCAGCAGAAGTGGACGTGGCTGTCTACACAGACCCAGAAGACTTCCAGGCAAACGGATATCTCACATGTCTCACAAGCGATCTAGCTAATCTATTAGTGGCAGAGGCTTCAGTGTGAACACTTTATGTTACAGTGCATCTCTTAATATGCTATGCTTAAGCTATTCACATCTTCCATTTTGGTGCTTTCAGAAATTGTCATTTTGAGCAGGTGCAACTGGCAGGAAAGTAGACACTTCAGGTGATGAAGGAACATCTCTGCAAACTGATTGCTGTTGTTTCAGAAATGAAAGCAGGTTGACGCTAAATAATGCATAGACGAATCCGTGGGACTTATGTCATCCTCTTTCCCTCTATTTCTGTCTGTGTTCAATGTGGGTAATCTGCATCTGAAAAGGTTTATGGCGTACCAAAAAAAACCCCAAATGCAGCTTTTGCTCCATTTCCTGACACTTTTCTCTTTTGAATTAAGACCAACTGTGCATCCTTTTTTAAAAACAAATGCATGTCAGCGACTCGGTTAAACTGAGTGAAAGGCGTTGTTTCATAGTGTTAAAAACCCCCCAAAACAGCACGATGCATTTTGACATCTCTTGGCACGCTATAGCATAATTACCTCATCACTGATGATTATTGTGTGGGCTCGAGGCTACTGTCATGCTGTTGCTATGACATCTAGAGTCCATGAAAAGACTCGGGCAGTTTTAGTGCATAAAGGTGTTAGGCCTTTTAAAAGCAACAAACGTGCATGTGACCAAATGCAAAAATATCCCACACAGACACATAAATGCATTTTATCTACTTTGACATAGGGGGAGGGACCAGCTTCATGAAAACATACTGAGTGATTTGAGGTCTTTAATGTGCTCTCAGGTAGCCAGTGTGATCATAACCCTCTAGCAGCTGATGACAGATTCAATGGCTTTCAGTCCAGCTCTGCATCAAAGCACATTCCTGGTCCGTCACTGCAGAAATTCTCTGATCTTTCCTGACAAATCTCTTTCATTCTGTCAGTAAATATTTCATACCAGGGGGATTTGAAAGTGTTGCATAAATACATTTAAAAAAAAAGAAGAAAAAAAAAGAACCGTCCTATAGCTTAGAGCAGCTTTAGGAGAAAAAAACACAAGGAAAAAGTTGGCAACACCAATTGCAATATTTAGAATAACAGCGCAAGGAAAATGGAAACAGGCATGCATCACATGGATAAGGTTTTTGGCTGCAGCACCAAATTTTTTAATTCAGCTGTTTTTGGTGCTATTGCCACAGCTGTATAAAATCAAGCAGCTAGCCATGCAGTCTGCCTTTACAAATACTTGTAAAAGAATGGGTTGTTCTAAAGAGCTCACTGAATTTAATTCAAAGTGTTTCATAGGATGCAACTGTTGCAAGAAGTCAGTTTATGAAGCTTTTTCCTTCCTACATATTGTATCAACTTGAAGTAGTATTGTTGCAAAGTGAGAACATTTAGAAACCACAGCAAATCAGCCACAAAGTTGCAGACATCATAAGCTGACTCATTAACTGCAGGGTTCCAAAACTCCTCCAGCATTAACATCAGCACAAAAACGGTACGCTGGGAGCTTCGGCAAGAAGCTCTTATAGATGCGATCAAAGCGGCAAACTTCAAAAAAGTTGTCTGCCAAAAACTGACCTGTTGTCACATCTCTCATTAATGAGTCCTTTTGTTGGCTAAATTATTTTTATATATCCAGGTAAAAAGTGTCATTGGCAATTTCTTATTGAGCAGAAATTGCAACAAATAAAACATCACAGTTTTGAGTGGGCAAAAAAGACTAGATTCTGATTATGTAGGTACAAAAGTCATAAAGATACTTGTAAAATATGTTGACCACAGTCTATTTACCAATAAATGCATTACATATTTGACAGAAGAAAAAAACCCCATATGGAAACATTGAAAATCCAACACATTTTGGCACAACACCAGCACCTTCAATACATGAGCAATATAAATCTGTTCCAATGCACGCTACTGACGAGCCTGGAGCTGCTTCCAAGGACATCATGGAGATAATCCCTCAGCTTGCTGATACATTCTTGAATTTCCTAGAGAGAAAATGAAAAAAAGTTAATGTCCACTAAATGATCAAGAAAAATGTAAGCCGGACAGGAACGTAAGATGAGTGAAAATAGGTAATGACTGCTTAGTAAGGAAATGTTATAAACCAGACAGTTAAACCTAATTAATTTCAAATTATTTAACGCAGATATCGGCTCGCAACCTGATGTGTTGCTGAATTATAGTTTTATGAAGCATTCAAAGACTGCATGAAAATACTGTGCAATGCAGTCTGGAGTAGTTTAGTGCATGGGAAACTGCTTAGTTTGCAGTATGGTGTTGAGGATTACGGTGATGCACACTGTTGTTCTTGTACCGAACAGGCTGGGGTCTTCTTGGTCAATGTTACTATACATCCAGAGCAGCAAACATCAGTTTGTTTGATGATAAAGGTATGATGCTGATTAAAGGCACTTGATGGATTCTGCCTGTTATACTAGCATTATAGTGTATAGCATTTGAAAATTAGTCTTATAGTTTGTGAAACATCTGCTTTTATTTTTTTTATTCAGTTGGCTAAACCAGAAAATGCAACAACACAGGTTAGATGATCACCACTTGTACAGAAAGAATAATCTCCTGGGGCTCACTAACAAGTTAGTATAGTGAACTATTTCTAAGTGCTTCTTTTCCCCATGCTGCACCGCTACACTCGACCTTTGAGGTCACTAACCTGACAAATTCCACTTTAACCCCTGACTGACTGTATCTGTAAAGAGGCATTCTGCACATATTTCAGCCCTCAAATGTCAAGAAATAGTCTTCAATATATATCCTAAACATAATAAACATTGTTCTTCAAATTTGTGGTGTTTTCTATGGTTATCCTGTTAAATTTAATGTGAAACTCTTTTCTGATAGCTGTCAGGGTGTGTGTGGATGAGAGGAAGAGAGAACCCAAACGCAGGACTTGCATTTAGGTGACGACTGGTGATTTATTGCAGACAACGGAGGAGCCATCGCAGAACATGAGATGGCTGATTGACTGAGATGACTGACTGGAAGGCTGACTGACTGAATGGAACCGAACACACACGGAACAACGGTGAGACAACATCAATGACAAGACAGTGAGCAAGTGGAAACTGAGGACTTAAATACACAGACTGATGAGGATGATAATGAGAGACCGGTGAGTACACAGCTGAACTTAATCTGAGTAAAGACACACGGACATAACTGAAACACAATACACAGGCAATAAGAATTAATTGGAAATAAACAGTGAACATGAAATGAAAATGCTAGGTCAATGACCCAGGAACCCTGACAATAGCTTTGTAAAAGCCTTCTTTGGGATAAATTATGTTTGTTCAGCTTTTATATAAGTGCTGTCATGTAGCTGCCATGGTAACCTGTATGGACCACCTTGGTTTAGAGGCACTAACCCACTGCACTTTGCAGCCACTAATAGGTTAGCTGGATCCCTGGAATTTGTTTACGTGGAGGTTCATGAACAACTAAACTTAAATAAAGCATCAATCTGATTTTTGTTTGAGTTATACAGCCGACTTAGAAATATTTGTATTATACATAATTTTTCCAGAAAGAGAAAAGGGCTACAATGATTTATACTCCTTTGATAATAGCACCACAGAATCTCACATTAATATTTCAGCTTAACTATCACAGGAAAGAAAGGCAGGTAGGCCACAGACAGTATAAAAATGGATTTAGCCGTGACGTCAGATTAGTAATTTTCTCTTTAGAAGCCTTGAGATGAGAGTATTCGTAGTTACCGTCTTGGTGTTTTAAAAGAAAGAGAGAGTTGAATCTGATTGTCAAACAGCAAGCTGTCCTGTTGGTCATATTTAGCTTGGTGTAGCATTTGGCTGCATATAGAACTTGAAATCCATCCACGAATCCAAGAGGACTGAGTCATGTAGATCTGGACCATACAACAGATGTTCTTCTATTAAAAACAACTGATCCATTGAATGCTTCGGATCACGGGTGACATGGGTGGAATCAAATCCATAAGCTCGGATATTTTAACAGGCCAATGCATGTTTTTGGTTTTATTTTTTCACCCACGGTGTTCCTAACAAAAACAAAAATACAGAAACATGCTCCTAAGACTTTGGCCAGACCAGTTTGTGAGCATGGCTACATAATAGTGTTGACTGAAAACTGTTAAAATTCAGACCGTGTTCTTTACCACTGATTTAGTGAAGTTAAACTGGAACCCCTTATCCCTGGAAATCAGTTGTAATTAACACAATAAAGATAAAAACTGAGTTTAATGACATGAAATTCAGTCTAAAATCAGCCCTGTGAACAGATGAAAAGTAGAAAAATGAAATGAGGAAATGATCAAAGAATCAGTCAACAAAACAATGATTTTACAAATGTCTTTGCAATTCAGGATAAAAAGTCAAAAGCTGACCAAAGTTGTTTTTATACCACTACCACTGATTTTCATTTTAAGCCTGGTTATTAATGGCGAAACTCAGAAGCATTTGAAGGTATCGCTTTATTCTCCACTGTGAGCATCTAGTTAAAATAGCATGTAAGTGCCTGACTCAACGTTATATCCCAAAATGTGGAATCCTAATAAAAGGCTTGGCCATGAATTGATGTTTCATAATTAACTTGTTACTTCACTTGCAAGACAACAATTAATCTGAGCCTCTGTACCCGATGTAGACATGAGAATTATGTAGTCATAATACAATTATTTATACAGCATTGCTTTGATGGACATGCAAAAATTAGGATTCTCGGGAGAAATTTATAACTGAAAACCAAACAGAAAGGCTTGTAATGCCATTCAATTGCTGTTAATGGTTTTAATTTAAATTTCTATGTCCTGACATTAGAACTGAGTTCAGACTGACCTCTATTCTCTTCCTCTGTTTTCTTCCAACCCTGTCATGATTTCTTTGCCCCCCCCTCCGCCCTTTCAAACAGACTGGTGCCATGTTTATTTCAACACATCTTTTCGTTGAGGCGTTCCTGGCGCAACAATGAATGTTTGGCTGGTTTTGAATGAGCCCGTCCTAATAACAAGTGTCAGCCCACAAGCCTCACATTGTGCGCACTGCCTTGAAGTACAGATGAGTAATAAATAGTTTTGCTTCTGTGGTACCGGCCTATTGTTCAGCAAACCAAGTGTAGTCTGCCTTTGTAATCTGTTGCGCAACCGGTCCCAGGACTTGCGTTGAGTTTGTACCAGGAAAGCTTTGTTTGAGAGACATGAAGTAAAACCAAAAAAACTATTTAAGCCAGGTAGTTACCAGGTCTGCTATGATGAACATGTGAAACCTTGGACTAGATTTAAATAGTAAATCCTAACCAAAGCAAAACTGACCAACACACAAGTGCCATAATCTCTAAGCCAATGTGTGAATCCGAGGCCGATTTTTTTATTAATACATGTTGTGTCAAATTTATAGAAGTACACTTTGCACAGCCTAAATAAAATAATAATAATAGTAATAAAAACCTATAAATCTCTTTAATGCAGAGGTCTGCTTTATTTTCACCTTTACAGATAAAATGCCTGTTGGCGTTACTCAGCTTATGGTTGTGCATATAAGCTAATAGAAAAGATAGATTTCTGTGGTAGTGTGACTTTCCCATTTTGTAATGAAGAACTTTGTCGCAGGCCTTTGCCAATCTCCGCTGCTTCAGGGAATCAGAATAGAAGAGCTTGCAAGAAAGAAAGCAGATCCAGGAAGTTCTATAACATGACAGGAGGAGTCAGACTGTAATCGGTGGAAGCAAATGCCATCCCTGCACCAGCCTTGGGTACCGCTGTGACTTGGGATGCCAAGAAAAAGTGTGGAAGTAATCCTCAGGATTTGGTTTGCTTTTTCCCCCTCACCTTCCTGCTGCTTTAAACTGTTTCCCTCAACCCATGACTTTCTTTCCATTAATCTGTACAACGACTCCTGTTCACTTCAGCCAATTTCCCTTCCATTTATAGTCCACCAGTTTGATTACTAACCCCTTCTCGTCCTCATTTTGCTTGTCACTCACTGTCACTTTTTCCCCTGCTTCCCCCTTCGTTATCTCCCTCCTTTATTCCTCTTTCCCTGAGGTGGCTCAGTTTAAGTCCCAGCTCCACTTCCCCTCTTCCTCTTCTTCTCACACTCCTGTTTTTCTTCCCTAATCCTCTCTCTGTGGTACCACTCAAACACTCCCACTGAGAAGGTCCTAAAGTTCATTTTCACCTCTGCAGCAGACTCCAGTGAACCATTTCATGGGGCGCAGCTTTGACCTTGGGAGAACGGTGCTGCTATGGCAACGAGCCAAAAGGCATGTTGAGATATCGCCTTCATCTTAATTGTTGTGGCCTAAGGTGAAGGTGATCTACAACAGTGACGAGGTTGTTTGAGGAGATACTGTGATTAGATAATGAGGTTTTAAGACCAGTGAGCACGGTTGCTTGCGTCTTACAATCAGCAGAGGTCGAGCAAAAATGTTGCCTTTGTCTGAGCTACAAAATCATTTTTTTCAGGTTACCTGTATCATCAAATGTTAAATCAGCCTTGGTCCAGATGTTGAATGTTGAATCATCAACTGGACCTCACGCAGTTTAGCTGGATAGAAAATAGCTATCCAGTATCTATCTCAGTGGCTTTTGGCTAGTTTTCTTTTTATTAGGCATATAAAAGATACACGACATGTACTTTTCCTGTTTTTGTTTTGTTTACGTTGGTTTTTGTGTAAAACGTCTACACCATAGTACACCATAAAATATGCATACATGCACCCCTCGCTCCAAACTGTAGCGGCTGCTTAACTGTGTATACAAATGGCCTTGGCTGTCAAAATAAATCTTTTTTTATACGCAGATGCAGTGGGCACAATTTTTTAAAACAGACTGTATAAATAATTTATAACTAGGTCTGTTTCAGCAGGATCAGGCAGCATGGTGATTTGTTGATGTCTGATTCTGTCAGTGTCTGTGTTAGCCATGTGATGGACTGGTGACTTATACAGGGTGTGCCCAGTCCTTCACCCTAGGTCAGCTGGGATAGGCTTAGCAACTCTAAGTTGGATGGATGGATATGTCAGCAGGCTATCCTTTGTGAAATTAGAAATTTCAAAACAAATATAAATGTGCGCCAGTGCTAATGCATTCTAATCACATGGCAGAGATAGTTTCCCTTGTCTAAATTAAGACAAACACAAACCATGCATTTTTCCTGTCGGCCAAAGCTAGGAATCCTCTTAAAAGGCTCCTGCCCCAGGTACCTTCTGATACAAGCTTGCAAAGTGTTTGTAAGATTACGTCAAATGCTGTGGACTGAACATAAGGTAAATCCTTTACAAATGACATAATTTAAGAATTCCTGAACTCATGACATAACCTAAACATATAGAGTGGGTGACTGTCCTTAGACTTGCGTAGGCAGCAAATTAATGGCATTATTAGCCATGCAGCAATAAAAGTTTAATGTGTAACTGACTGCTAACATCAGTGGCATTTAAAAAAAAACAGCTGAAAGGTTTTGTTGTTAGGGGCCTCTTGGCTCATGTGGCAAATCTCTTACTGGTGTTCCATGGTCAGTAAAGCACTTGCCCCTTTGCTTGATGTTCCAGGAAGGAAGCTTAATTACTGGGACAATAAACACTTTAAAATCACAAGCACACTCAACGAGGTTAAGCAATTGAAGTATTTAGGCTGTTACGTCATCTTTTAAATTAGGGAACTTTGCCCCAAGGAAAGGCTCACCATAGAAACAATATGTTTCGGCTGGTTGGCCTCTTGCGTCAGTATCTGACTCAGCGAGCTCAAATAAGGATATCCTGCTTAAACTGGGAAACAATTGTTTTCTCCAAAGGACCTTAATTGTTTAACAGTTGCATGTGTATGATTTCATGCTTGCATGTGAACAAGTTTGAGCAAGCAAATGGCTGATAATGAAAAGCAGTAGTTGAAAAGTAGGATGTGTAATTGTTCAAATAATGACTCTCTGCGAAAGAGTTTCCTGGTGATTCAAAAGACATTTGTGCTTTGGGTGAAATCTGTTTCTTATATTGCACACTGCTGTATTTGTCACATTACTACTGTATTTTTCATCTCCTACAATAATAATATACCACAACGGTATGTTTTTTTACTTTCAAATCTGCTATATCTCAAGACCAAAGTGAGCAGAATAAATTTGTTTTTTTGCATATAATTGTACTTAGCTAGCTTGAAAAGCAGATATATTATAACTCAAGGCAACCTGGTTTAGTGCAAAACAGACCCAAGCTTCGCCCCTTCCCCGAAACAATAAATCCCTGAATGTTCCTTTGCATTCCTGGAATCTTCGCTCAGTGACTTTAGTAAGTTTCCCCCGTCTGCCAAACAGAGCGTTCTTGTTGGACTGTGAGTCCTGCGTCACGGTGAAGCACATCTAGGTAGCAACAGAGTCTGAGTGGCATTTCAAAGAGGCCACTTTCTGATTCTTCAGAGATGAAAATGGAAGATTCCATGTGTTTATGTTGAACGCTGTTGTATAAGCTGCAATGGAGACTAAGACTAAGACAAAACAGGACGCATGACTGGTGGATGCGGTCCACATTTACGTGAAATCTTCCAGTTTTCTTCCAGCTCATCTTTCATCTCCTTTTTATTTTATTTTTTTACTTTTTAAACATTTTTATATGCTGTTAGAAGGTTTTTTTTCTTTCTATGCTCGTGAGTAGCTTATAAACTGGAGTGAAAATTGGAAGTTGAAATAATTCTGTTTTATTGATTGATGCTTGATGTTAACAGGCAAGGCCAAGCAAAAAATGTTTTACAGTTTAGAAGTCATGCTCGCATTACTGTACAAAATAACACAACTAATAGCGTTTATATGCCTGCATAATACCTGTGTGAAAGAGATTATCTCTTTGATAGATTGTTGTGCAGATGTGGAGAGGTGCATTTTCACTATTGTGCAACTGTCTTGAGCAATCTGGCATATTTTGCCAGGAAATGCATGGAATAGGTGGAGCAATTTATTGAGCATGTGCAAACATAAATGGAAATTCTGTATATAAGGCAAACCCAGAGTTTTTATAATTCCAATGAGCTCATTTGGTATGAGCATTTTTATTTTCCATCTCAACCTGAACTCAACCTTTTTGTAGTTACTAGCAAGTATTCTTCAGGAAGAGTTTTCCAGGCTTCTTTCAGTCTTTATTCCATTGAGACCATTTCTAATGAGGCTTCAGTGAACAGAAGACGGATCAACTGAAGGTCCAGATTTATCTGTCAGGTCCCGTATTATGTCTTTTCTGTACTTTTTCCTATTTCTTAAGAACATGACTCCCCGATACTGCTCATCGACTGTCATTTCCTTTTTTTGTCTTTCACTTGTCCAGGTTCCTAAAATTTAAGGAAACATTGCAAAAATAATTGTTGATTCAACCACAGAAATGGGAACAAATATTGGTTTTTGCAACAGGCTGCTAGAAACAAAGTGCCAAACATATATATTAAAATATGTTATTTGCTAAGTTGTGTGTTACATGCAGAGACAACACTGATTCATTTCTTGGGTTATGTGCTCTTTTTATGGTTTATTGATTTATAGGTCAGTGTTCAGTAGCTTGAGAAAGAGAAAAAACATTAGTCTAAAGAGTATTAGTTTTAAAAAAAACTTAAAGGATCCTTCGTGTTGGGAATTGTGGTTGTGGAATTGCTGTTGCCATGGGACACACTTGAACACTGACACATAGTCACACTCCTATACACGCAGCAGTAATCATCACATCATCCTGGCTACAGATGGAGAGTAATATTCCCTCCTCAGCAATGATGCAGACAGACATGCACAACATATCCTGCAAGCAAATCCACACAAAAACTGAGAACATGAAGTCTGTTACATGCATGATAGAGGCTTTTGTGCACATCCTTTGACACATACTAGATGTACATATACAGATTATGCATGGATCATCATACAATTAAAAGCCTGGCACCTTTGGCGTTTCCTGTGCTAACTAATGTTTGTTTACATGCATTCATGGGCAGTGAATACATGTAAATGCACGAAGGACACACAAACACACCCACCCCACTGATTAGGGATAAACTTTTCTGCCCAGATACTGTAGTCCTCCAGATTTGTGACACATGTTTATTTTTTATGCATCCTTTGTCAGCTGTCTGTTAGTTTCCCTAAATGGCTAAATATTAGTTTTCTGCACAACTGAATTAGCATATAAACAAAAAGTAGCTAGTACCTAAGAGCTTATAATAAAAGGCAATAGGTGGAAAAAATTGTCCTTTTTAAAATTATGAGCCTGATGCAAAACCGGCATAAACATATTAGCATAAATATCCACATCTTTGTCAGTTGCCCCCGTCATGCCCTACATCTGTCAACTTTTTAAGTGTAGCATACTCACATCTGGGAAGCGAGCCTACCAAAGTGGGATAGTAGAAGTGTGTCTGCATAGTAACAAGCTCTGCCCAAGCGTGGGGAGTAATAGTGTGCATGTGTTTGTGTGTGTGCTTGGTGAGATGACTGTCTGGTGCAGAGGCTACAGTCTGTAGGGGGTCTGTTCCTCTTCACTGGGCACAGAGATACAATGTAAACAACTACACAGATCAGCCAATCAGACAACACGCTGTGGTGAACACCCATGACCTGACAGTAACCTCGCAAACACATATACACCCAGTCGGACTGGACGTAAGGACACACATATATGGTCACGCACATAATCACACAAAGCAAAGCATGAGGTGCTAGAGGACACAAGGCAGAGACTTCGATGACACTATCTGACCCCATTTCAGTGTGAGTGTGCTTAAGTGTGTGTCTGAAGTGGAGAATCCTGCAGACAGACATACATTAGTGATGGAGCAGGGTCTGCGGTTCCACGCAACCAATGTTAATCATGCACGCACATAATTTTAAAGAAATATCACAGCACGCATTATACATCTTGGTAGCACGTGTGATATTGTTAACTTCAGGAAAAATTCCAGCGAGAGTCTGTTATGATGTTTGTCCTTGTGTCAGTCCTTGTTTGCTGTTGTTTCCTTCCTCTGGAAGGAAGCCATGATGAAATCCCTGTGCGGACCACAGGATCACATCACCCTCCATTGTCCTTGTCTGCTGAAGGGAAAATGAGAAGGAGCATCCCGTCCTGGCAAAAGACAAATTAACTGGTAATCAAAAGTAGTGACAGAAATGTATGGGTCTTATGGGTGCGTTTAAAGAACACGCAGAGAGGTGATGTAAAGGACAAGCTGCAGTTGTCAAACTTTTTGTCTCAGTCATTATGTGGGGGTCATTCTAAGCAAGTTAATATAAACCTGAGTTGCACTGCACATCTGAAGTACTTTCAATGCTAAAGCAATCATTATTAGCTCCACTGTAGTACTGGAGAGCAGAAACTGGCAATCACAAACTTTTATAGCTGATACATATTCATTCATAATCATGTTTTCCTGTGCCTTGCAATGTGTGTGTGTATTTCTCATTGATCTCAACAAAGTTAGATAACGTTGTTTCCTTCTTTAATGCATGAAAGAATAAAATGTTACTGAATGAAAAATCTTGATGCAAAAAACAAACAAAAAACCCAAACCAATAATTCATCTTAAAGCAATCATTTTTAGACAACTATTTAGACTCACATATACACAATGGAGTGGTACAGTGATTAGCCAACAACACAGTTCCAGATGATGAAAGTCTTGGGTTTGAGACCATCATCTGTGTAAGTTTTGTACTCCATATGTGCTTGTGATTTAGTACACTGCTGTAGTAAAGACCTCGGGGTCAGAAGCACTTTCATTTTACATAAAATTTATACCAGAAACAATGCAGGTAGACTGATTCAGTGCTCTGATACATGCATAAATAACAGCAGAGGTACGTCACCTTTGAGCCTCACAACAGCAGGGACAGTCATACACACATGCAGGCGAGCAGGCAGCAGCCAATACGTCTTCATAAATTGCACATGCCACTTTAAATTTATAGATGTATTGAATGGGCAGAGTGCCTTTCTGTCCCTTTTCAATATTCATGGTGATGGAGCTAACAAGAGGAAAAGGGAGCCCACTATAGTAGGTATGTTTATGCCAAGATATTCATTCTTTCCTCTAATTTCCAAGTGAAATGTTACTTAAGCTCTTGATGGCTCAATAATACATTTCATTGTGCTCTATGGGCAAATTCGGGGTCTGTAGCTTCTCCGCCATGGGTAGCAGGATTAAGAAAAAAAAATCCAGGCATGCTGAGTTGAGAGTATTTAAATCTTCTTGCACTCCAGACAGAGGATGAGCAGAGGTGTGGGTGCAGTCAGGCTAAAGATGGGATTGTCTTTTAGGACACGCTCACTGAATCCACAAAAACACAGTCTGGGAGGCTGTGAGCCCCTTGGGGTATTGTGTGAGTGAGTGTACTGCATCCATCTGGCCCATCGTTTCTCATCTCCTCCCCTGTTTCTCTCCTTTCATCTCCAGGTGGGCCTACTACAGCCCACTGCATGCATGTATTAGTGCTTTCTTGAAGTGAGGCGACCTTCGGACGCCCTTTAGTTTCCATAGCAGCGAGCGGGCAAGTCGTGTAACATTAACATTCGCAGAGCTCGAGCAGCGGCCTGATCAAAGCTCCATTGATTTTGTGTCCCACATTCATTCAAAATGCCCACCTCCTACAATTAGAAAGAAGCGAGGTGTCTTTCTTTCCTACTAAAATAGGACTTGTAAATGTAACTGAATCAGATGAAAGATGAATGGATGGATATGTAAATGCTTAAGTTTACAGTAACCCTTTTTGTGTTGAAGGAGTAAAATTAAAATGTGATGAAATAATTTGGCTCTATTATATTTTTTCTCTTCCAAGATGTTTGGGGAATTTATTGGAACCCACACCGCACATATGATTTTGTTCAAAACTTCTGCAAATTTTTACATCACTTACAATGGACAAGTTCAAAACGATTAACAAATAAAACAAACAATTCATGGTATTGCCTTCCAGTAAATGTCAAACATCTGTCATCCATGTCAAACTAACCCATTTGAAGTTGTTTTCATCCTCAGTTTCTTACAGAGATCGTATTTAACTTTTTAATTTTCTTAAAAAGTTCAAAATACTTCTCTGTTTTTGCTCTAGCCTGGCTCAAGAGTTGGACACATTGAAAAAAATATTAAAATCCGATCCTTCAACCTCAGTTGAACAACAACACATGACTCATTTACACCGGGGCATACAACAAAAATTAGGCAAAAATGCTGAAACAGCAGGTGAAAATTTACTCTTGCAGCTTCCATAAGAATTAAGAGATAAGGAGCAATCGGGTGCTGATAATCAAATGCACGTGAATAATTGATCCTCAACAGATGTGACCGTCTATATAACAGATGAAATTTTAGCAGTTTGCTGGTCTGGCCTTTGCAGAAATGTCTTCACACAATCCCCAAAAAACAAAATGATAAGGAATGATTATCGCTGCCCTTCAATCTGTGAAAGGCCATTTCCAAGCAATCTGAAGTTCATCATTCTACAGTGAGAAAGATTATTTACAAGTGTCAATATATCCAGGAGTGGGAGGAGTTTATGTAAGCGATATTTGCATCATCTGTAGTATTTCACTTAATTATTGTACTGCAAAAAAAATAATAAAAAAGAGAGGAAAAAAAAATATCCAGGAGTGGATGTCACTTTGCAATGCAATGTCTGTGCAATCTCAGACACTACAGACCTAAGCAAGCGTACCATGTTTGAAGTGCGGAGGTGTTTGGGCATAATGCAAAGCACCATTACTGCAAAAGCCAAGAGCTTGAACACCCCATACCAACTGTCTAGCACAGTGGTGGAGGGGTGATGATTTGGGCTTCCTCTGCAGCCACAGGACGTTGAGGTTTTGTCCAACAGCTAAAGCTTGGCCAAAACTGGGCCATGCATCAGTGACTCCAAGCACAGCAGCAGATCTACAACAGAATGGCTGAAAAAGAAAAGAATCAAGGTGTTGCAATGGCCCAGTCAAAGTCCAGACCCCAGCCTGATAAAGTTAAGGAGTGTTATGCATAAACATGCCCACAAACCTCAATGAGCTGAAGCAAAGTTGTAAAGTAGAGTGAGTCAAAATTCTTCCATAATGATGTGAGAGACTGATAAAGTCACACAGAAAACAATCACTTTGAGCTGTTGCCTCTAAAGGTGGTTGAACAAGTTACTGAATCACAGGGCGCCTTATAGTCTTTATACTTTAAAAGTGGTGGATGATCATAATAATTTTGCCAAAGGATCAAATAAAGGGCTCAACGTATGTACAACTAATCCCTATAAACAAAAAACAAACAAAAAACAAAACATATTTAAGACTGCTCTAAACACCCTTTTCAGATATTTTTTTTTCTACTCTTGGCTCTGAATGATGTAACTAAGAGTAGAAAACATCTTAGGCACAGAACTCTGGCTGTGAGCAGAGCAGGTTTATCATCTGCTTTGCAATCCTTCTTTTTGTGAGGGCCAGCCAATCAGCAGATAGTTGAGTAAGAAGGAAAGTAGCTACACCAGTTTGTTTCAGAAAGAGGATGAACTGTAATACTGCATGAAGGCAAGGTGCAATAGGGACTGAGGGATATTTGTAGCGTGGTTCATGCAGTGTGGCAATAAAACATGAAGCTGACAATGAGCATAATGAATGTTGTTATATGGGTGAATAAAAGATTACTCACAGGATTACTTGTGACTCTATGTGTAGCAAAGTGGACTAATTTGAGAGTCTACATGAAAATCATTACATTTTCTTAAATCTTTGAACTCTTTAAACTCAATATCTTAGTAGTGTGGTTGTGAGCATGTTATTATGCTGATATCATATTGAGTAAATAATGACAGCAAACACAGTTTGTGGGATATCTCCTGAGTAAACGTGGCATTCATTTATTGATTTTTAAAAAAAGTGTCTTTCATCATTGCAAAACACAGCTATGAATAATTTCCACAGTGCCACAGAGGTTGTCAGTGATTGTGATGTACAGAAATGGAGAAAGCTCCTTGGAGACTCATTGGTGCAGTGATTTTGAAAGAAGCCTATCAGGGAACAGCCGAGCTGGATAAGGTAGATTAACAGAAATTCATAATGCCAGGCTGAAATTTCTCATTTCGTATATGGAACTCATTGCCCATAATATATTGAAACATTAATCCCCAGACACACCACACACACACATACACACACACAAAGTGTCAGTGTTTGTTGTGCAGAAGCATGGTGAGATTATTTGTGTGGGTAGTCAGGGATCAGTCAGACAGTAGAGACAGATAAGTAGATATAGATACGGGATCAACACATGCTGTCTCATCCACAAATACACACATACACACACATATATACAAATACACCCATTTGATTGTAGAGGTGAGGGCTTACCCTTTGCCATTTAAGCTTAGACAGGATTACATTTGATGCACACAAAGGAGTGGTTTAAGTGATGTACCGGCTACATATTTGGAGAAGCTCGTCATCTGCATTTTGACACAAGGGAGTAAAAACAAAGGACAAATAAAGACTCGGTAAAATGCTCAAGAGATGGTTCTGTCTTTTCCCTGGTTATCCACAGTCTAGTCTCTCATTTAGCTCCTGGGTTGGGATTTAGCATAATCAATTACAAAATGAGCCCCCCTCCTCCCGCTGCTTACTCTTTCTCTCCTTTGCCCTCATCCTCCTTGTCTGCCTCTATCCATCCCCTACTTTATTTCAGCTTTTCAGCACAGATGATTGAATGTCAGCCTCTTTTCATGTGTGTGCATCTGCACACGGGCAGAATATAGAGACATTGTGACATTTTAGCTCCCCTTTGTCCCCGGGCTGCTGCGAGACACCGATAAAAGACGCAACAAGCTCAGTCACAGATCAACCTTTCAGGGCTGGAAGAGGTGGAGGGATGAAAGGAGAAAGAAAAAAAGCTTCAAACGCATGGTGACGTGCAGCAGGAAAAAAGAGGGGAAAAGATGAGGACATGAGTGGGATGCAGTGATGTAATAAAGAAAGGGCTGCTGGATTGTGGTTGACAGTGAAAGGAGCGTTTCTTCGGTTTCCTCTCTTTGAATGTGCTTTGTGAGGTGCAGGGACAGGTGTATCTGGTTGCATATGCAATGTAAAGCAGACAGAGCGGAATCCGAGATGAGCACTTGTTGTTTGTGTCTCGATTGTGGCTTCCTTAACCTTTTGCAATGTTGCATAGCCTAGCTCACCATACGGATGGAGCTCGAGGCCTTTGCATGAGCATGAATAATGCAATGATCAGTCACAATCACTTTGTTTTCACCCTCTGTCAGTCTGCTTCCTACTTTAGGGAAGGGGACAAACGGTTCATGTAGGCAACACAAAATTCGCTTACTGTAATGATTTGACTCTTCCCTTACTCTGGGTTAAAGTTCATACCATTGTAATCACATGTTTGTCTCATCATACTTGATGCAATTTGCATTATTTACCAAATTTACTTATGATTTCTAAAAATTGAAGGACTGTTTGATGCTGCATAACTAACTGTTAAGAAAAAAAGGCTTTTTTGGGCTGTTTGAGGTTAAGGAACAATGAATGCACAAAGACTCCAAAAAGATGTTGAGGGATAGTCTGTATGAGCTATATATCAAGCTCTATTCTGCTTTCCCCCAATCTATTCACCTTTGAATTACATTTTGTGTAATTGCGGTTTAAATGCACACCCTCTGCTCGTCACTTAGCTGAGGCATAATTGGATATTTCAGTGATTTGAGCATAGTTAGTTTAACATTTGCCTTTTGTAGCTTACGTTTGAAAAATAAAGCTTAGTCCTTCTCTGTCTCCTAAGTGGTGAAAAGGGATAAATCTTGAAGAACTAAGGCTTGAATGTAATTTATAGGTGCCAGTGCCACAGACGTTCAGGTTTTAAAGTAAGAGTAAGGTCATGTTTAGCAAACATTAACTGCTTCCAAAAACAAAAGAGTGAATTTTTCCAATTTAAACTAGAAAAAGTCAGTTCCTCTGTTTGTAAGCCATATAATTTTTTTTTTTTTCAAAAAATTCCAGTACAATTGGGAGGTTTCTGGGAAGTACAGGACCTGATGCTGGACTAAGAGAAGCTGTGAAACATTGCAGGTCATGGACAGACGAATGAACTCTCATAAAGCAGTTTACCTTTATCTGGTTTTGTAAACACACTGTACACTTTAAGAGATTTCTAATATAGTAGTTAGTCTACATTTGAAATATATATATATATATATATATATATATATATATATATATATATATACATAAAAAAGTTAAAATTCTCTTCTTATAATTCATTCCATTTAAGTGTGCATCACTTCATCCACATGATTGATGTGACTGCTTTAGTGAATTTCACATAAACGGCATATTGAAAGTGGTTGGCGATTTGCTACAAAACACGTTAATCTTTGGTTATTATGGATGAAAAGTGTTCTCTTAATCACTGATATCATCTGACTGGCTGTAAGCAGGGAATATGTGGAGCAATTTAGGATGGCACAGCGAGAGAGGAGATGTCTATGAATTGTAGGGTGCAGCATAAACAGCAGCCTGATGCAACGTACTGTAATCACAGTACTGTCGGGCACATATTAAATGGTGTGTGTGTTCATGCACAAGGAGATTATGAATAGCGAGAAAGTCCATTAGCTGTAAGTAATATGGATGAACCTGAACTAATCAGAGGCAGTGTGTTTTTCACTATATGAACTTGTGTAACAGACAGTAATTAAAGCAATTAACACAGCTGCACAACAATGACATCTGTGGCTTGTCTGGCTGTACAACTGGCAGCAGCATCTACAAAATGACTGTTGACATGATGAAAAATTGAGCAATGAGATGGATACTGTTACATTTAAATGGTGCGGAGGAGTGCCTTTTGACATTCAGGTTTATTTTAGTTTAATGCGTATTTGCTGCTTAATGAGTATTCATATTAACTCAAGAAGTCCACATATGGATATTGGTGATAATGATGTAAGGCACTTTGTATTAAGTTAAAGTAAGTCTGCCAACAACTATGTCTGAAACTTAGTTTCAGTATCACTTCCTAGTTAGGTTTAACCAGTAAAAACAAAAAAAGAAAGAAAAAAACATTTATTTAAAAAATTTGCAGTTTTCACACTATTAACGATTTCACTGATTTGCTGGTTTTGTTTTTTTTGTTGGTTTTGGTGGAATGAATTTTCACTTATGCGCACAGGGTCAAAAGTACATGCAGCCTCAGATATGTACATCCCATCATTTAAATCGTTTAATATGCGGTGCTGAGAGTTCTACGTCTTTATGACTGATTGCTCTTAAGCATAAAAAGGGTTTGTTTGACAGCATTTAATGAATTGGTCAGTACTCAGAACAAAGTCCAAGGAACTCGGTAAAGAACTACGAAGAAGAAGAACTGTACATTTTCACAAGTTGAGCAGATCATTAGCTCAAACGATTGTGCAAAAGTACAAGTTAGTCAAATGTCTCACCACTTTATTAGGAAGATGTTAGTGTCACTGTTTACAGATGAAAGGAAATCAGTTAGAATGGTTAGGAACAACCCAGGAAACACAAATGATCAAGCCTGCTATAAATGAAGAACTGCTAGAACACCAGTGTCACTATCCACAGTCAAGCGAGTTTTACATTGCCATGGGCTGCAAGGGTGCCAACCAAGAAAGAAGCCCCTTGCTCCAAAACCAACACCATGCAGCAAAGGTTTATGGTCAGACTAGAAAGAAGATGAGCTCTTTGGCCACAATGCCAAGGGATATGTTTGGAAGAGTAAAAGTAAGGTTTACAAACCAAGATGGTGGTGATAGCATCATTCTCCAGGGCCGTTTTGCTGCCTGAAAAATTGCTGTGGAGTTTTGAAGGAGGAAGAAAACCTCTGAAATAATCACGTCAAATCAACAACTAGATGGTGGAAACTTGGATACAACTGGATGTTCCAACAGCACAATGATCCCAAACATACTTCAAGCTACTGGTTTTGGAATGAATAGATCATGCTAAAATTTTACTTTTGAAAAGGCCCTCCCAAAGCCTCGGCCTAAACCCTTTTGAAAAGTTTAGGCCGACCGAGACTGCACTTAACAGCTGGGTCTGTGCTAGGAAACCAGCTGATCTTAGAGCAGTGAGAATCAAAGAACTGACCCTGTGAGAAGACTTGTGAATGTGTGTAGAGCTTGTGGGCCTTTGCACAACTTACCTTAGGCTATTTCTGAAGAGACTGAATTCTGGCCTTAAGAAAGAGAGAAGTCTGCATTATTATCCAGCACAGTATTCTTTACTGCTGTACTTGCAAATTTAGTCGTTAAATCTTTTAACCTTTTGGAAAACAAAATGCATAACATCCAAAATAAGGCAATATTTGATGCCCTGGAAGTAACAAGGGGCTGGCAGTACATAGAATTGTGATTTATAAAAGCAGTAAATGCTAAGCATATATATGATTATCTGAGTAGTTAAAACAAAGCAATGAGTTAAAAAAACTATAAAAGAGTTCATACTGTTGAGAGAACCTGCAGAGCGGTGTGGTTTTCATCCACTGTTAAATTAAAGGGCTTTTTGTGTTTGTGTCTGTGTTATTATTAACCTCTAAACTGGAGAACAGTTGCTTCGTGAGCAACTTTAAGCCAGTTTGTATTGAAGTGAAATGTCTTTCCTATTGTCTTTCTCTGTGTGATGCTTAGCTGTTTACAGTATGAAGCAACTGCTGCTGTGTTCAGTATTATGTAATGGCAGACTCTAATGGGGGCTGCCATTTGATGTTCTTATGTAAACAGCTCTCCTGCCGTTCTTTTGGTGACTCATTCCTACCCAAACCTGCGCTTTGTGGGTGGCTCTGTGTTATCTAGCTCGTTCTTATGTCATGATTGCACCAAGGACCTCAGATGACGCTCACGCAAACTTGCCATCACTGCACCACTAACTGCCCCCATGTAACCATAACACAACAAACGCAAACATGAACATGCATACAGACACCCTTCACCTCTCACAGCACTCTGCAATTGCTTTTTCCTGGAGAGATCGAGCATTAAGATACATTCAAGAGGAAGGGAAGGTCAGCTTTCCTTCTGATATGTGAAACTCATTATCCGAGGAAAAGAATACGCTTCTCACCACTTTGTTACTCCTGCTGTGTTCATGTGACTCTTTCTTTGAGCTGAGGGAGGGGACCCAGGTCTCATGAGCAGGTGACATGGCTGAAGGAGTTATATGGTGGGTGTAAGGCCCAGTGGCTCTAGATAATAGAGGCTGATGATCGCCTTGGGCGAAAAGGGTGCTTTTTAAGGTGTAGGCTGAGTGAAACAATAGAAAGGAGACACATCCTTTGAGTTTTTTTGTTTGTTTTGTTTTGATTTTTGCTAACAGGATACAACATTGTTGTTAAAGTAGCATTGTGCCATGCAGATGTCAGAGTGTGCTTCATTCAGACCTGCATGACAATGAATGATGAAAGGAGTCTGAACGGTACATCACGTACAAGGTTTTTCCTGGATCAGAATAAGCTGTTGGTGTGTGAATGTGCACGTAAGAACAATTGGTCCACAAATAGTTTAATCAGTGGCTCTGTGTTATTGGCTTCTTACGACTTAAAAACACCCAATTGGAACATTTAATAAACTAGCATGCATTTTATGCTTGATTATATTAAATCCAACTTTCCAATAATGGGTTAAGGGCATTTGTGGATGGATATTTGTGCCACAGTTCTGGTTGTTTAGTAAATTCGGAGCCACTATTTCAAATGACATAGATACTCTGAACCTATGAAGGCAGCTTATGTAGTGTGACATGACATAAGATATAAGGAGAATTAGTTAACACAACAAAACTTAACTTTCAGATTTTAATGCATATTAAAACATGGTTTTTAGAGAACTGTAATGTGAATGTGACTTTCTATAAATCATTTGAGGTCAACTATCAAGAGCTATCAATAAAATAGATGTGACAGTCAGCACAAAAAAGTTCAGACATTTTTTAATATAGTGCAGTACTAATCCAATACCGGTACCAGCACTGGTATTGATACTACTATACTACTCCCATGGTTTTCATTAGAGTTGGCTCAGTGAAAGTCTAGATGCTCTCCCTATCCTTCTGAAGATCTAGGACATAATATCCCTTTGGCGCAGCCCATGTTTGCTTGTTTGCAGAGAGTTTTCATTTTTTCTGCATATCTTATATATAAATTTGATACATAGAGTTCAAACCCACAAGATATTCCAGTAAATTAGTACACAATACTTAATATTGCCTTAATTCACCAGCTGATGTGTATTCCTTGCACTCCCTTCTTGCAATAACTGCAACATGCCTAAAGATATATGAGAGAGACAACAGTAACCACTGACATAGAGTAATTACAGGAGGACAGAATAATTAAAGGATGCACTCATCATCAATCTTGTGCGCCATTAAGATAAAATGTAGTTCCATGTGTGCAGCTTATGGTGGGTGTGCTATATGTGCAGAGGCGAGACTCATGTGAAAGATTTATCGCTATAGGTGGTGAGGGCTGTAAATGGTGAGGACATGGACACGGTAGATGACATAAAAGGTCACAGGCATGTACAGCGGCACAGAAACACACACACACACTCACATGAAAATGTCATTATCCCTGAATGGTCTAAAATCAAAGTTGCCACCCTCAGGAGCATCAATTTTCAAAAGACAACACAGACTCACTCTGTATTTATGATATTCCATCATCTGCCTTTCTGCTTCCTTCCCTGGAATTTATTTTCGCTTCGCAAGAGGGATTTTTGTTTTGCTTACTTGCAGTGGCATTGTCAGTGAGTGGAAAGAACAAGCCAGAGCCAATCCCTGCAGAGAATGCACCTTTCAATGTGCACTATGATTATGTATAGAGGCCATTTAAATTTCATCACTTGTTCCATTTCCCGTAGTCAAAGGTATTCAAGAAATATGAAAATGGACTGAAAGTGGTGTTGAAGGCATCAGCATGCAAATACTGCGCAAGCAGTGTATCACATTTGACATGTGAACGCGTTACTGCTTAACAGCACAGCCATAAGCTTTTAGTCGTCTAGAATTGTGGTTGTGCGAGAATTGACTAATTCAGAAGGGCCAATTTAAAGCTTTCTGTGTTCTTCAAATAAATATTTTTTTTTAGTAGTACAAGATGAGGGGTTTGAAAACAGCTGGGCCACTGCGCGGTCCAATACCTCTTGTTATGTTATGTTTATGATCTGCTATCAAATTTGTATGCCCTTTAAAAAATATTGTCTAAAGAAAGGCTTTGCCTTACTCTGCTGGTTTGGAATATTGTGTTTTGTGTTTATATAACTCAAGAAACCCAAGATAAAGATGTTTTCATCCACCACCACCATACAATCTCTGTACCAATGTTAAGTATTTTCCGGCATTTCTGTGGCAATTTTGCACTGTGATGGTTCAATCTCTCAGTCAGGGGTTAAAACCCTCCATAATGGGGCCATCCATCCTCATACCAGGACTTGAGGGAAAAAAAATGCTCTGCACTTTTTGGCACACATACACACACACACACACATGCAAACACACTCAACACTTTTACTTTCCCACCTGAGCCAGTATAAATGAGCAGCCCCCCTCCTCGCTCTCGCCCTAATATGGATGAAGGAGCTACTTGGCGACTTGACGACCCTAATTTCCACACCATTGAAGAGCGTCCCATACAGCTGTAGCTGATGAAATACATTAGCTGGAAACGCAACTCTTCCGCCACAGATGATACCACCTGCAGTACAAAGTCTGCCAGGGATGAAAGGACAATGGGAGGAACACCTGTGTCCACTGGTAATGCTCATCTAGAAAACATGCACATTAAAGTTTCTTCTGTCGCAACAGACTGCAACACTTGTGCATAAATAAGAACCTAATTTAGATGAAGTTAGAAGAGTGATGCAATGTTCAAGCATTTGAAAGCTGTTGAAAGCCTAGAAAGTGACCATTTGGCAAACGCCGTTGATGAGCAAAAAAATGAGTATTTCCTGACAGCTAGGGGACGGCTGTTGGTGCTGGCTGTAACTGTGAGTTCATTTGCTAAAACTGCATTCATGCAAGCCTAGACACTAGTGAGTGACTTCCTGGCAACCGCTGCCAAGGGGTCATGACCTGTTTGTGAGTGTTTATTGGAGGCTGCTGGTGTGAAAAATATATATGGTACTGCACTGAAACTCTCTTTGCAATTTTTTTTTGATCACTGGGAGCTTGTTGCAGTTGCCAGTAGTTTGCATGGACGATGGTTAATTCCCTGCAAACTACTCTCAACGCAGTAGTGAAAATGTGAAAAAAAATAAATAAAAATATAAACAAAATTAATGTCAGCCTTAAATCAAAAGTGGTAATGGTTGAAATTTGAGATAACAAGTAGTAATAATAGTAGTTGTAGCTGAAAACATTAGAAGATCCGTTTTGTCGGCCAAAGGTTCAGCAGTAGTGCGCCCTCAGCAGCTGCAGTCTCCACTTCACAATTGCCACAGCACCTGACTACTACCGGCACACTTTAGCGCCGGAGGCTTTCTTAAAGCTTTTATTTTGGTTTTTCCGTTGACCTGCACAAAATTTGCATGTAAGCTAAATATTTAGTTTCCCGTAACATTTAGATTTAATATTTAACATTTACATTTTAAATTTAACATTTAGATTTAAAATTTTACATTTGGATTTAACATTTAAAATTGTGTTTTAAATATAAAAAGTTAAAAATATTTTACTAAAAGTTGTAAAAAAAACATGTTTTTGTAAGGTTTTGAGCTAAATGTGGAAAAATGTTGCTGTTAATTTCAGCATGTTTTACTTTACAAATGGCACCCCATAAATCTAGGTGATGAAAGTCTTAGACAAACAACACTTTTTGTTACTATATTAGTGTTTTGAGCTTTTAGTTGGGTTGTCTGACATTAGATAAAAGTTGAATAGAACCCCTCTAATTAGTATTAGATAATTTAACCCCAATGACAAAAACATAACTATTTAGTGTAACTCGTTAAATCATAACTTATATTCTTATATAGCACAATATAAAGAGCCAACATGTTATGTTTGTGTTTAGTTGCCACAAAATAAGGTTTTAAAGATGTGTGTTTAGGGTATATGTTGTAGGTAAGTGTTGGGTTCATTACTCCACTGATGTGTTGAGGCCATATGGTTGGCATGGTTGGATTGTCCTGGAACACTTCATTATGTGGCGATTTGGCAGAAGCACAGTGTTACCCTTGCTACCTTCTCACTCCCTTCACACTGCTGCACAGATCAAGTGGCAACACACATAAAGTGTACCTCTGTGTTTGTATATGAGTCTTTTAGTGCAGTTTGCTCGTGTGTGTGTGTGTTTGAGGTAACGAAGCATCGACTGTGTGGGAGTTTTTCTGCTAGGAGAGTGTGTATCCCTGGAGCGGGCATATGGGCGCAGAGATGACCACGAGCCAGCCTGGCTCAGGTTGTTGTTACCTCTCAGTCACCTCCAGACCACGGCAGATGTCACATCGGCATGGATGAAGGAGAAGCTAGGACATGTACAGAGAATTATATCATAGGTAATAAGGATCGAAATATAATATGGTGATCTACTTTCGAGTTTCTGACATAGTGTGATCACTATATTACAGAAGTGATTCGAACTTTTTGCTGATCACAATCTCAAGTTCTTCTTCCACACTTCTACGTTTTTTGCAGAACTTAAATGCATGCAGGATTGAATTGGTATTGCCCTGATATTGTGTAATCAAGTAATGATTGCTAGATGTTAACAGAAAAATAGTATACTGGCCGACTAATGTGGGTAGATTGTGATAGATATTTTCATATCACAGGAACAGAGAGGAAAAACACATAGAGCAACTTTTGCAGACTTTGCAAAGCAACCATAACAGAAAAAAAAAAATTGGTGACATTTATCAAAATGAAAAGGATTTTGTCAGTAGACAAACCTGCCGGCAGACTTTTGCAGTGGTCATGATTCTCATTTTATTAGAAACAAGTTAAACTTCCTTGTAGGTTAGGCTGTGGTCCCTGTGGCGTTTCACTGAGATCTCTATTAATCCATAACCGTTAGGAGTGACTAGAACTACTCCCCGATGACCTGTTTATGATCATAAACATGCCAGGGACACGCTCACACAAACACAATGATAGACACAATGACAGACACATGATCGGCTGATGAATCCCCTTAATTGTAAATAAGATAAATGCATTAATAAAACTAAATAATAATAAAAATTTAAATTACTTCCCTCTGAAAATGGGCCACGGGAGCAGGAAAAAAAGTCAACAAAAATTTAATCAGGGCTTGAAACGAACACCAGAGTGGCATATTTAAACAGAGCAGCCACAACAACCAGCAAAGCTGTAAATGCAAACTGAAATTTAACATGATGAAGATTATAATAACCTGATTATCGCTTTAATAGTCTTTTTCATGTTACTGTAGAAAGATGTTAACAGATGTCTGCTTTTTACAAATTCCCCAATTTACTGGAAAGCACCCACTCAGCACCCACACATGTAGAGCACCGACATTCAGCTAGCCGGGAGGAGCCAGACAGTAGCTGTGTTTGTGTGTCTCTACAGTTTACGCCTCTGCCTTAAAGAACAACACACAAATGTCACGCACTAGCACACACTAAAACAGCCGTGGAGCTCAGACAGACATACAGACTGAGCTGTGGAAGTGGGTCATCTCTCTATGGGGCACGAGAATAACAACAGAAATATACAAACATAACAGAATCCTATCAGAATCATCCTAATGTCTGTCTGCACTAATGTAATTACACAGCAAGGGGTTGGAATACACACCACTGTTTTCAAGGCACGAACACCCACATTGCTCTTTTTTTTAAAAATGGTGGCGTTAGGAAAGCATTGGAGAGTAAAAATCCTTCTGCATGTTTATGTGTGTGTGTGTGTGTGAGAGTATGTGAGGGTGGGGGTGGGGAGGTGAAAGGTTGATCTGCTGTCTCGTCTTTTGTCCTTCTGGCTATGCCCAGTTGTGTTACATATCAGACAAACGTGCACACGCTAATTGCTAAGCACATACAGACACACACAAGGGCTCTATTCCACTGCTTGACCTAGCCCTTAGCCATTAACTGTCTGCATCTTTTGTGCAGAACCATGACCCAATGCCATCAGTGTAAAATCAAGGTTAAAGCTTTGCTCGTGTAGTAAACAGGAGGGCAGAGGGCTGGGGTTTGCGTCACAAGCCTCATTTGCTCATTTGTAAAGTTATTAGTCTAAGCTAGAAATATGTTGAATTGGTTGCATCCAAGAAGCTCTTATTGGACCCATGCCTGTTAATAGGATTCAGCTGACAATCAATCATGCACACACACACACCTACACACACAAACAGAGACTCAATCCCACGGATTTCCACTTGCCCCCTGCGGTAAATCCAGCTCTGCCACATCTATGTTGGTGTTCATTTGTGACGCACTCGAGTCCTTTCTTGTTTGTAGCAAGAGGATATGGCATGCTGGGCGTCCTTCAAGGCCTTCACAAAAGTATTGAGGTGTCCAGCGAGGCGCCTGTTTGGCCTTATACACCCTGACAGGACCAAACAACGCTTGAAGGCACCAAAGTGGGGCTCAGATTAAAGTACAGCATGGAGAGATGACGTGGATCCATTTTCATTAATTGGTTTTTCTGTTTTCCTCTATAAGGGATCATATTGTCCACGATGCAAAGCATGCAGACATTTAGGGGGGCATTGAGAAATTAAACATAAGAGTGGGAGCTTCAAGCTCAAATTTGTGTACAACTGAAAATGAAATATGGGGCAAATTGATCGAACTGGATGCTAAAAAGTGAGAAGTTAAAATCATATTATTTGATCCCAGAATTGTGTTTTTTGGAACAAATATTTTTAATTCATTGGGTCATTCTATATTTATATATTTTTGATTTCAGTTAATAATCTCCTGAAGAAGAAACCTCAGGTGAGACTGGTGTTTAAGATGTTGCATGCATAACGGCAAAAGTGCAATTACCATATTGACATAGAAAAAATCAAAATACACAAAACGAGAAATTGAAAATTAAAAAGCCTTTTAAAAACACAATGCTGAGTGTATTAATTTTAAATCCTTACATGAACTGTGGACCCACTGTGGGGTATTCTCCCGGTGTAGTCTGTGTATAATTCCTCCTGAAGTTGCGCTAAAGCCTTTTTTAATCTACGGATTAGAAAAAAGCTTAAAAAAACACAAAACTCTGACTTTTGATAGTTGAAGATAGCATAAATTATATAAATTAAAAATATGCCAGAAAATAAAACATCTCCCTATAGCAAAAAAGTACCATAGAAATTATTTACCCTTTGCAGAAAGTATTTTATAATGGGTGCAACACTGTAAAAAAAACAAAACAAAACACATTATCATTTTTTATCATAGGGGTAATAGGGATGTAAGAATTTTGACTTAAAATGATCATGGGCAAAAAATGCTAATGCTAAATGATAACAAAGAGTGGCAAGCATGCAAGCCTGTTGCAGTTTTACACAAAAAACAATAACTACATAACAGATTGTCATGATAGTCATAACATTGTTATTTCATTATAAAATATCATAGTTATCATAACACCCCCTTTTTTATATGCTACTGGAATCAATTCATTTTATATGTTTGGGTCTATCCCTGTGGTAATTAAAAGGCCGTTTACTAGAGCCCGGGACAGAGGGCTGGTTACTATGCTTGAGTGGACCTGCAGAGAGAAGAGGTGAGGGCTATCCAAAGGACGCCAGTGCCAAGACACTGTGGATGGGCCTCCGTTAGCCCAGCAACCCCACTCAATGGCAACACCAAAGCCACACACACACATACGCAGTGTTGTAGACACAAACAAGCACTCGCAGTTGGCTGTGCCAAAATCACCCCTTGGGTGGAGGGTACATTAACTAATTGCTCAGCCCAGCTTACGGAGCACAACAGCATGAACGGAGGGGGATGAATGGGAGAAGAGTCAGACATAAAGACTGAGAAAGAAGGGAGACGAACACTGGCATAATAAAATAAAAAGAGTGATCACAGTGACATGAATAGATGCAAAAGAGAGGCAGGCAGGCAGACAGACAGACAGACAGGGAGCTTGTTTATATGGGCATGAGTCCAACATAGCATTAGGACTAAAGCCAGCAGTGGCAGGACAATGGAGCAGGCTGGAGGCCGTGTGTGCATGTATGTGTGCACGTAATTCAGTGTGTGCCATTTGAGACAATAGGGTTTTAAGCCAGTGGGGTATTGAAGGATAGGAGGAGATTACAGGTCAGGCCAAAGATGGAAATATATGAGACTGGAGTGGTAAAAAAAACAACAACGTAAGAATGACAAAATAAAAGAATGAAACAGGGATGCTTCAATTATTCACCCAAACAAACATAACACAGGTACAACCACCTGGGAGCTATAGAGAGACTCGCAGGCAAACACATTGGCTGATGCTTAAGGCAACTTTCTGGCTAAGCTTCTGATGTGCCCCACAATCTTTGCCCACACTGCCCAGAAAAAGTGTCCAAAACCCTCTCCAGACACCCCCACAGCCTGCCTCGCCCCTCCTTTTTCTCTTCAAGCTAACACACAAAGGAGACCTACAAAATGAATCAGCCAAACAAGTGTATGTATTGTTGCCGGCGGTTACGCAGAATGGTGGGGATTTGGCTACTTCGAGGGTTGTGAGGTTTCTTTGGAAAACTTCTATTGGGTATCTATGGTGATGAGAGAGAAACACTTTTGTTCAAGGGAGTGTGTGATTGTGTGTGTATTTGTGTGTGAGGGAGAGGGGTACTATCCAAAGGCGCAGAACGCAGGTGTTGGTATCCCCCCCTGACATTATTTCTTCTTTCTCTTTTGTTTTTGTTGTTTTGTTGCACTTTGTGGACTTTTCTTATTGACTGAAAAATTCTGTCTGAAACTGAACTTGAAAAAAACACTTCTTGTATTGGATATGACAACATTAACATATCAACAACGTTCATATCAGTGGAGCCGACAAATGACTAAGACTTGTAGGTGTAGGGGAGGCCAGTGAGTACCATCTCTGAAACAAGTAGCACATTTTAAGATACTGAAAACCACGGAAAACATTAAAAAAGTATTTCCAAGTGAACAGTACATTACATTTATGAGCAGGTACTACAACTATAAATATGTATTTCGACAATTATAAAATAGGACTAAAAGGCCACAACCATGTTAGCAGCTTCTTGATGCTGTATTTATCATGCTAACATGTGCACAATGAATATGCTAACACACTAATGGATAAATAATTCAGTTTTAACACATCATGTGCACATTGCTTGAGAGTTGTCTGCCATATTAGATGTGATACAACACCTGGTTGCTAAAGAAATATGTATATTCCCTGACTTTTTGGCAGTGGTTCCTTAAGGTTAATGGTTGACAGGTGAAACTGGTTACAAAGGAAGCACTGCACCAAAAACCACCCACTGATTGATTTGGTTGCCAGCAGATTGCCATGGTTTTCTATGGTTTTTCATTTTGTCTGCAAATGATGTTTTACTTACTAACTACTTGCCAAGCAGTAGTACAGCGTGAAAAAAATACTACACGAACCAGAAAAGGATAAGCTTCAAAGTAATCTTCCAAGTAAGTTTTTTTTCAAAAGGCACAACTTTTACATACTGTTACATTTTTCACAGTTTCTCGACAGCCTGAAAAGTATCTGACCATTCTTGGAGCACAAGGTTATCACATCCATTCAGACTAGCACCACAGCACTGTGACAAAAGGATAAAAGAGGTTTTTGCCAACCATTTGGGGAATATATGTTCATTTTCTCTAGCAATAGGTAGCTGCCAGAAGGTAACTGAAACAACCTGCAAGCCTGCTTGGCTAGGACACCAGCATCCATTTTCCCGGTGACAAGAACCAACCAGTCACAAGAATACCAGTAGGGGAATACTCATTTGCCTCTCATGACCAGTGCCTTCCAGATGGTTGTGGACTGATCTCTAGCCCTGTGTGATTTGGAACCTATTTTCTTTTTATTATTTTCTCATTGTCTCACATTCAAAATGACCAATAATTCAAAGTGGTTAGTATTTGTGATAATGTAAAATGGCTTGTCCCCCGTCAGAGAATTTCTCACTATGATAACACTGACTCCATGAAGAAAGATAATTCTGTGGACAGTAATAAAGTGTAATAACTGTGGACTGTAATAAAGTCTTAATCTATTCAGCATACTAGCAGACTTCTAGCATTTTATGAGCAGAAATTAGCTTATCAACTAATTAACAGTGTAGCCCACAGCTCTGTTCACAATGTTAGTTTTACACGTTAGCATGCTTGCATGCTAGTATAGCACATTAGCATGCTAGCATGGTTTTGGTATTCATATCAACGTAAGCTAGGGTGACCAACCGTCCTCTTTTCCCTGGACATGTCCACTTTTCACGTTCCGTCCGGGGCATCCGGGGGGATTTTTGAGATTGATAAAAATGTCCGGGTTTTACGAGCCTACAGGGGACCCATATACGTTACGTCATACCTTAACTGCTGCCTGCTTTGCGAGTGGTTATTTTGCGCTCACAGACGGTGCGCAGCTGCGCACCTAGTAATGTTTAAAAGATGCCGTAGCGCAAGTGCACCTTTTCAAATGAACTGCAAATGAAATTTCCCACATGCCGTCGGTCGGCGTAAATGGGAGACGGAGTGCACGGTGTGCAGAGCTGGCACATACATTTGTGTGTCTAAGGTGCGGGTGATCTTGTTGCTCACATGGACACAGAAAAACAGAAAAAGGCTGTGCGAGGCGAAAATTCATCTACTAAGTTAACTGAGTGGTGGTGGAACTGAGTTAACTTAGTTAACTAAGTTAGTTCTACTGAAGCTACGTCCACACTAGTCCGGATCTTTTGGAAAACGGAGCTTTCGTGGAAAAACGATCC